>SKCR01017195.1:0-35495 GCA_019454045.1 Zanthoxylum bungeanum | reverse complement strand
AATCTGGGATTATACAGAAGAGAGAGAAAATTAATCTAGGATTAATAACGGAGATATTTTATCCGGGATAAAATGTCGTATAAAGAGAGAGAACGATTAATTCGGAATTAATCGATGTATTAATATATTCGATATATTAAACGAAATTAGATTTCGACGCGGAATTAAAATTAGATTTTAATTCGGGCAAACGAGTTAATTTAGAATTAATTCGTTAGCGACGTAAATAATAATTTCGCCAGGCGCAATTATTTATTTAAATTCGATTGAATTAACGTCGCGACGTAAGCTCGGTATTTCGGAAATATCGAACCCGAACGCGTGAGTGCACGTGGGCCCACTTTCATTTGGAAACGTGTGGGGCCCACATGACACATGTCATTCTAATGCTTTGCATGTAGATTGTGTACATTGCACTCAATGTCATTGCATGGAAATTGAGTGTTTGACACTCTAAGCCATTGCATGTTATGTGTCATAATTTTATTATTAGTTTAATGAAAATTATGGCATAAATATAAATTGATTTTTGGTAAATCATTTTAATTCAACACAACACATTTTTCTCTCTCAAAATGCTCTCTTCTCTCACGCCCAAATGGGGCAAAACTGCTCACTGTTTTTCATCACAAAAACCGTGAACAATAGGGAAGCAAGAGTGGATTTTCATGGTGAAAATTCAAGTGCTAGCACACTTACAAGTCTTGCGAAGGTGGTAGGGAGGTTCGACCATGAGACGGGATCCATCCAACGAAGCTAGGAGCTCCATTTCTTCACTCAATTTTCTGTTTTTGTAGGCAGTGGGCTGCTGCAGTGGGCTTACAAAGACAGTGCGTTTTTGGGCTTGAATCGTCTCCAAATCGACATAACCGATCAATGTGAGTATTCCGCTACCTCCGTTGATGTGTTCACACATAATTTCATGTCTTGTTTGATCTTGGGACCTGTAGACACCGATTTTCGCTCCAGGTCCACAATTGAGATTTCGTATAGGGGCTCTGGCGATCCTGCAAAACAAAGATACAGAGTGAGCGGGAGTAGACTACCCACCGGTGTGGTGGGTGCCGGGGGCACTCCGACGCCCAAGTCAGTGAAAGAATTATGGAAGTAATAGGAGGAAGGTCAAGGTCAGATGTTACCATGATCTATGTAGGCTGCCGTGAGGGCGGTGAACGAAAGGTGTTATGAGCTTGAATCAGAATGTTCTAAAGCTGTGGGTAGGAGAGCTAGAAGTTCAATCCCCCTTTTTCTTCTGGAGCCTCTTCTCTTATATACACGCCTTTGTGTGCATTTATTGCTCTTTGATTGCTTGTCCGTTGGGCGTCGATAACGGTTGACTTCATGAGGGGGTTTTATTGTGTTTGCCCGTTGTTGGCTGGCAACTGTTGAGTTTGTGGGTGTTGTTTATGAACTGAGGCGTTACGTGGGCCGGCCTCTTGATGGTCCTTCGGTTACTGGT
Source organism: Zanthoxylum bungeanum (assembly GCA_019454045.1). Lineage (NCBI taxonomy): Eukaryota > Viridiplantae > Streptophyta > Magnoliopsida > Sapindales > Rutaceae > Zanthoxylum > Zanthoxylum bungeanum. The sequence continues at coordinate 34,036 of SKCR01017195.1, read as the reverse complement.
GTCGGTGCTCATCGGGTATGGGCCGACATTATATCTTTGGGGTTTGATTAGGAGGCTTCAGGGGTGCATTCAATAGTGGTCCTGGAGCAAAATGGCGAAACTAGCCCTGGACCAAATTTGGCCCAAACAGTTTGTCCCCTACTCTCTAAGTCAAGGAGTCATTGGCTTGGAGAGTACTTGACGCATGTGTCGTAGGTGTACTCGAGCGTTGATGCTGCATATTGATTGAGCCAAACGAATGTTAAGTTATGAACTTGTCTCTACAGGAGTTATTTGGGAAGTACCCAATCGACCGAACCAGATGATGGTCGGGATAATGAACTTGACTCTACCAGAGCCATTGGGGAAGTACCCAATCAATTGGACCAGATGAAGGCCATGTTATAAGTCACATGACATGAGAGTTCCATATCTACAACTTGACTCGACATGAGTTCATAGGGGATGTCCTCGGTCGTCTGGACTTGATGAGGCCAGGAATATATATCATACGACATTAGTAGTCCATGTCTAAATTTGACTCGACATGATTCTATGGGGAATGTCCCCGATCGACTGATCTAGGTAAAGATTCAGGATATAATTCATTTGACATGTGTAATCCATGTCTACAATATGACTCGATATGAACCCATGGGGGATGTCCCCGGTCGACTGGACTTGATGATTCCAGGAAGATATAAGTCATACGACATGTGTAATTCATGTCTACAACTTGACTTGACATGAGTCTATGGGGATGTCCCCGGTCGACTGGGCTTGATGAGGCCAGAAAGATAATAGTCATACGACATGTGCCTTCCATGTCTACAAGTTGACTCGAAATGAGTCTATGGGGGATGTCCCCGGTCGACTGGACTTGATGAGTCCAGGAAGATATAAGTCATACGACATGTGCAATACATGTCTACAACTTGACTCGACATGAGTCTATGGGGGATGTCCCCGGTCGACTGGACTTGATGAGTCCAGGAGGATATAAGTCATACGACATGTGTATGTCTACAACTTGACTCTACATGAATCCATGGGGGATGTCCCCGGTCGACTGAACCAGATGAGATTCAGGATATAAGTCATACGATATGTGTATGTCTACAACTTGACTCTACATGAGTCCATGGGGGATGTCCCCGGTCGACTGAACCAGATGAGATTCAGGATATAATTCATTTGACATGTGTAATCCATGTCTACAATATGACTCGATATGAACCCATGGGGGATGTCCCCGGTCGACTGGACTTGATGATTCCAGGAAGATATAAGTCATACGACATGTGTAATTCATGTCTACAACTTGACTTGACATGAGTCTATGGGGATGTCCCCGGTCGACTGGGCTTGATGAGGCCAGAAAGATAATAGTCATACGACATGTGCCTTCCATGTCTACAAGTTGACTCGAAATGAGTCTATGGGGGATGTCCCCGGTCGACTGGACTTGATGAGTCCAGGAAGATATAAGTCATACGACATGTGCAATACATGTCTACAACTTGACTCGACATGAGTCTATGGGGGATGTCCCCGGTCGACTGATCCAGATGAAATTCAATGGAAGTCATCATTGGCGCCTACCAGACCTCTTACATGATGAAACTCCATCTGTGTTGTCTCGAGAGGGTAACTATCCTTCAATGTCTTATGAGCCTACATGTAACTATCCTTCATATCATTTTACCAAGTCTAAATTCGAAACACAGAGGCCACCAGTTCACTACCATTCAATAAGACACGTGATCAGCCACCTGAAGCATAAGCTCATTAAATCTGCAAGACAAGCCCAGCCCAAAACGCACACCATTTTGGGTCGAATCAAATAAACCTTATGCATAAGCTCAGCCCATTTCACGCAGTCTGGCAGACTTCAATCAGCCCACACTTGCGTATTTGATAAAACCACTGACATTTAATAAATGTGTGAGCAACGGCCCATTAAGCACGACGAATTAACTGCCTGACTCCCCAGCCCAATTCGTGGACGCCCATTAATGAAGATTGGATACTAATCCAATATTCGATTGGATTTCTTCAGTTTCTCTTCATTCAACCGTAGCCAGCCCTTTTCTTTACTAAACCCTAACATCCCTCAAATTACAAGCTTCAACAAATTGACCATTCAATCATTCGTCACATTTTGTCAAGTTCGTCGACCAACCCATGGATTCGCAACTCAAAACAAACCCATATAACCATCATGCCACTCAGCCGACAAAGGCAAATTTCCATAGTAGCTGCGGAGTCGACGGCCCGACATTGGAGTGGATTTTTGTCGGTGATAGACGGTGTACTCTACTGGCATAGGATGTGTCGACCGAGAGACCAAGTATGATTGGAATCACACAAGTGGGTTCCCAACCAATCATCTCAGTCGCCTGGCTTTGGCGATATCTTGTTCTCCCAGTCCTGCATGTGTGTCCTTCTGGAAGCAGCCGCAATTACTTCTTCCTACAAATCATGGAATACCTCAGAAGCAAACTCGACGAGGTCCTCGAGCTGGTGCAAGACGCTGACAGGGCCAGCCATGGAGGTTTATTCGAGATGTACTTCAGGATCAACTCTTTCGACAGATCTGTGTAGCTTATAGTTTGGTCTTGTGTCTGTGTACAAGCAGTAGTAGATTATCGTGTGGGTTTTGTTCCGTTGTGGCTGTTAACGGGCGTGCTATAGTGTTTGCTCCATACAGCTCCGCAAATGATGTCTTATATTGCGTAGGTTGATGATGGGCTTATGAACTATGCTGTTCGACTTTGGACTCTACAGTCGCCTACGACCAAGTTTTAACATATGTCGTCTGGCGTAGAGTCATTGGTCGAAGATCCACCGTTGATTTGGATGAGGTTTATGATGCTGACCGTAATGTGTGTGTTGTAACCCTCTAGCTGCTTATAAGAGATTGATGCCTGATGGTGGAATTTTACTGGTAATTTGGTCGAGTGGATCATTTGGTTGTTCTTCAAAAAAGTACTTTGTCGTATGAAATTCTCATTGAATGGATTTGATATTCTAATGCCCAATATTTCGTGACATTATATACGGTCCTGCGAAATAAACTTTTTTGGAGCATGCGTTGGGCTTCACTCGACCATCAGTGTGTAGAGTAGAATGGACGCTAAGCATTTGAAAATTCAACTACCATCGGTATGCCGTGTAGAGTGGACCTATGACTGGTGTCAGGTTTTGATTCATGTAGTACTGAATGGCATCTCTGCCCAATATCTGATTTAATATATGTAGAGTCGCATGGTTGATCTTTATGTTAGCCTTGTCGAGTGGAATTTGATGCCAATCCTTCATATTCTGCTTGTCGAATGTGGCTCCTGATCATTGATGAATCTCTATACGTGAATAACATTTTTGCCTTTAGAAAGCTTTAGGTTTTCCAATTGAACCGTATTTTGGCGCCTTGTATGTAGTGTGGCTTCATTTGCACTGTGCGTAGTCGACTCGAGGCAAGTGGCCTTATATTATGTCGACTTTCGATTGTTTCTGAGGTTCCTTTTGTCGAGTGGTTGCATCCATTTGAAGCTCGATGGGTAATATCTTTAATGGTGGACCGTTTTCCATTCTATTGAATACATATTCTTCCTTTCGCCTCAGTGGGACTCTCTTTTCCACAATTCGCTCTTCCCCAGCTTGTAAACTTGTTCATGGCGGGCTGGTTTCCGACAGAAGTTGCACGATTATGAGTTTTACGTGGCCAAATACTTCATTGGTGATCAACGCGTGAAGTTGGGCACAGTTCATTCACATGATAACATTCAGTGAAACACGTCCCTGGTAACATTGACCGGGGGATTCATACATGTTGTATGAGACTTTATCCCATAACAGTAGAATGAGGTCCGTATTACAGGCTATTATATGTGCTTATGAAAATTGTTTGGAACAAAATGAAGGGTCACATTCGACCATCACCATATATGCAGTGCTGGATTTAAATTTTTAATAAGTGTCGAGCCTTGGATGTGAGCGTCGACTGGAATCTCAAGTAAATGACAAGCAATATGGATAACAATGCCAATTGGAAAATCCTCCACATTATACTGATTTCGAGTGGGAGATCCCTAATAAGTCCTATGTCAGGCATTACAAATGTCGAGTGTGCCATCCATAATAATTAGCTAGTTTTAAATTGTAGTATCGACTGAGACACCAAAACTAGTTTCATACTATATCACCAATTATAACTCTAATTTCTTACTAATGTTGACTAGGAGATTCTTAAATAGTGCAAGTCATACCTGGCAACGTTGACCGGGATGCCCTTGCTAAATCTTCATTCGAGTGATGTCGACCGGTACAATCTCCTTAAGCCAAGTATATCGCTTCATCACATAATGTCATTATCGTCTTCTGGAAAGGATGGGAATCCTCCTAACGTCGTCTAAAGAGGATAACACACCTTTCATTTAGTCTGGAAGTGATGGCAATCCTCTTACGTAGTCTGAAGGAAATGACATTCTATCTACGCCATCCAAAGCAGATGGTAATTGCCCATGTCGACTGGAGTGAATGGACTTCTCATTAAGAGTGGAACAAATGGGACAAATGACAATTCTAATTTGAGAGATCTTTGCAAAGTTATAGATCTCCAGGGGCCCCACGGTGGGCGCCAAATTGTAGACACCGATTTTCGCTCCAGGTCCACAATTGAGATTTCGTATAGGGGCTCTGGCGATCCTGCAAAACAAAGATACAGAGTGAGCGGGAGTAGACTACCCACCGGTGTGGTGGGTGCCGGGGGCACTCCGACGCCCAAGTCAGTGAAAGAATTATGGAAGTAATAGGAGGAAGGTCAAGGTCAGATGTTACCATGATCTATGTAGGCTGCCGTGAGGGCGGTGAACGAAAGGTGTTATGAGCTTGAATCAGAATGTTCTAAAGCTGTGGGTAGGAGAGCTAGAAGTTCAATCCCCCTTTTTCTTCTGGAGCCTCTTCTCTTATATACACGCCTTTGTGTGCATTTATTGCTCTTTGATTGCTTGTCCGTTGGGCGTCGATAACGGTTGACTTCATGAGGGGGTTTTATTGTGTTTGCCCGTTGTTGGCTGGCAACTGTTGAGTTTGTGGGTGTTGTTTATGAACTGAGGCGTTACGTGGGCCGGCCTCTTGATGGTCCTTCGGTTACTGGTGTCGGTGCTCATCGGGTATGGGCCGACATTATATCTTTGGGGTTTGATTAGGAGGCTTCAGGGGTGCATTCAATAGTGGTCCTGGAGCAAAATGGCGAAACTAGCCCTGGACCAAATTTGGCCCAAACAGGACCTTAGAAAATTACCAACAAAAAGAGCATTAATTGCTCTCAACCACCTCCATCACCAAAAAGGTGACATGACACACATCACAAAAAGTGGATGCGACATGTGAGTGACTTGCGATGTGATTTGTGGCCGCACTTGATTCAAAATCGGAGTGGCCTCGCAAACACATTTCGGGCTCGGGTTCGTTAATTCCGAATTAACGAATTTTCCATTGCGACGTAATTAAATCAAATTTAATTAAATAATTATGCCTAGCAAAATTACTATTCACGTCGCTAGCGAATTATTTCTAAATTAACTCGTTCGCCCGAATTAAAATCAAATTTTAATTCTGCGTCGAAATCTAATTTCGTTTAATATATCGAATATATTAATTTATCGATTAATTCCAAATTAATCGTTCTCTCTCTTTTAAATAGTATTTTATCCCAGATAAAATATCTCCGTAATTAATCCTAGATTAATTTTCTCTCTCTTATAATTAATCCCAGAATAATTATGTGTGAGTTATACGTCATTAGTGAATCTTTGAGAAGCGACCCATGAGATCCCCAGATATGTTGGCAGTAAATCCGGTCGTCGGACTATCCGAACACGTACGTACTTAGTACTACGTTTTTACCGATTTACAAGACCTGGTTGGCTTCTTGCAAAGCACCGTGCCATCCCAATTCTCCAGAAATATTCTTAAAGGAATATATAATCTATTCCAGGCGTAGTGTACGTAGTATTGTGTATTGCGAACTATAGCTAATCTTATTAAGATTATTATAGATCCAAATCGCTTCTATTGCTGCCTCAGCTACAACAATCTTATGCTTTTGTTGTTTATTCGACAACAGTATCTTGCTTGGAAGATTTCCAGCTCACTGTTCCGTTATTCAAACTATATAGTACCTTTATTACGACTTATAGTCGTTATTGTCGGTTTGGAAACTTGCAGCGGTGAACCCAGTCACTTCAAGTTCTCCTTCACCATAACTTAAGAAAGCATCCTTAGTTCATCTAAGATACTTAAGGATGTTCTTAACATCAATCCAGTGACTATCACTTGGATTGGCCTGATTGTGACTATATATGCTCAAAGCATATGAGACACCAGGTCGCATACATTTATTTCAATGTATGAGTTCTCGGAGAGTGCCAACAACTTTTAGATCTATCCCAGTAGATCCTTATTCCTAGAATAAAGGTTGTATCTCCCCAGTATTCCATGGAGAATTTTCATGAAAGCCAAGCTTTCACCGATTGTTTTATGGGAATGTCATTTCCAAGAAATGATATGTCATCAATATATAGGACAATCATTATTAGTGCGCTCCCACTAACCTCCTTATATACACTAGAATCATTTTCGTTTTGAATTAAATCATATACCATTGGTTCTAAGAACGCAATGCTTGTTTCAATTCATAAATGGATCGATTTAACTTGCAAACCTTGTTTGCTTATTTTGATATGACAAAACCGTCATGATGTTTTAAACATCCTCCAAAAGGTTTCTGTTTAAGGAAATCAATTTTGACGTTCAGCTGCCACATTTCATAAATGAAATATGCAGCATTAGCAAGCATTATCCAAATGGATTTAACCATGGCAACGAGTAAAAGGTTTCGTCGTAATCGACACAATGTTGATAACGATACCTTTTCACTACAAGCCTAGCTTTGTACGTTGGTATGTTTCCATCCATGTATGTCTTCCTTGAAGATTCACATAGTACCAATAGGCATAATGCCTTCTGGTACATACACCAGTGTCCAAACTCGGTTGGTATACATGGAATCCATTTTGGACTTCATGGCACTTTGCCATAATAGCGAGTCGATACCTTGTATCACTTCCTCATACGAAGTCGGTTTGTTTTTCCTCAATAAGATTGACATCTTTACGAGGTGAGATCAGAAACCTATACCTCTCAGGTTGTTTTCTGACTCTCTCCGACTTACGTGGTTGTTGTGTATTCGAATATTATGGTACAGTTTCATTCCTAATGAACTGTTTGTGTTCCGTTAAGGAATCGGTGCTTGGAACAGTATTACTCTGATTTTCATCGAGTTTTACTTTCCTCCCACTTACCACTCCATATAGGTATTCCTTTTTGGAAAACCGCATGGCGAGCAACAATTAAATTGTTCTCTTGTGAGTTGTATAAGTACTATACTTTGGTTACCCTAGGATAACCTACAAATTAGGCACTTATCCGATTTGGGTTCTAGTTTAGTATCATCCAAACATATGCCTAGCATTCCCAAATCTCCAAGAATGAGAAAACCCGGTTTCTTTCCTGTTCATATCTAATATGAAATCTGTCTAACAGATTTTTGTGGAACCTTATTCAAAATAAGTATTGCACTGTTTAATGCGTATCCCTAGAAGGAAAATGGTAGCTCAGAGCGACTCATGATTAACCTTACTATGTCCAACAAGGTTCGGTTTCTCTGTTCGGATACACCGCTCAATTGAGGTCTTCCGGGAGGAGTCCACTGTGAAAGAATATTATACTCTTTCAGGTAATTGAGAAACTTATTGCTTAAGTATTTTCATCATGGTCCAATCGTGATGGTTTAATACTTTAGCCGATCTGTCTGTTATACTTCGTGTCGAAACTCTTTGAATTTTATCAAAAGTTTCCGATTCGTTTTTCAAAAGAAACACATAACCATAACGCGATGCCACATCCGTAAAGGTTTCGAAGTGTTCATATCCACCTCTAGCCTAGCTAGATATGGGCCCACTTACGTCACTATGAACGAGGGCTAACAGATCAGTGGCACTTATACTTTTACCAAGTAAAAGGTGTTTTAGGCACTTTGCCTAATGAACTAGATTCATAGACATCATTTGAATAGGATCAAATCTGTCCTAGTATCCACTCTTCAAAAGTGTGGATATACGAGTCTTGTTGAATGTGTCCCAGACAACAATGCCACAAATAAGTCTCATATGATCAATTCAGTTTCAGCTATTTGTTTGTCATGTCATACGTTTGAGATTCATTTATATTCAAAATATAAATACTGCTATTCATATCTAATGTGTTTATCTCAATATCATCTTTATAAAATAAAACACTTTAGTGTTCTAGAATATAAAGGTATACCCGCAACGAGTTATACTCTGATATAGAGATAATGTTTCTAGTCAAACTAGGTACATTATAACAATTTCCTAATTTAAGTACACATCTGAAGGGTAGTTCCTAAACTTAGGTTTCTACGGTTAAAAACAGCGACTCTCGTCCCCTTTCCTATTCGCAGATCAATCTCTTATGAAATCAGTATCCTGCTTATCAGCAGATTCTGCACATCAGTACATATCTATGTACCACATCTAGTATCAAAAATCCAATTTTGAAACTAATAGCGAACATGTTTATGACAAACATACTTGAAGTCGGAGCCTTGCCCGTCTTCTCTTCCTTCACCTCTACCTTGTTCATACTGCAGTCACGCATCCAGTGACCCTGTTTGCCACAGTTTAGGCAGACATCTTGGGATATGTCATTTGTCTTCCTAGAAGACTGTGATGATTTTGCCTTTGCCCCTTTTAGAAGCTCTGGCTTTGCCTCCTAGAGTATAGTCATCAACTCTCCAAGATTTTACTCTTGGTTCATAATGAACCTGCCCCAGCTTTCGGGTAGAGACTATAAGATCAAATCTTTGGCAGTCTCAGCCACGTAGGTAATGCCCAGCTAACCTAGCTGTTTGATGTCAGCAATCATCTGTGACACCTAGTGCTCGACAGATGTACCTTCTGACATACGTCAGCGAAAGAGCTTCTTTTGCAACTTGTACTTCTAAGATCTAAGAATAGATCTTTGAAGATCTTTAATTTCATCATCATAATACAAGGATCTAATCCTTAATTCTGACGACGGAATTAAAGTGTCATTGCATTAAGCATAAATGATTGAGCACTAAAGTTATCATCACCATGAGTCATCCAAAACTCATGCTCCACTATTTGCTCAACTCCGGGCTCAGGCCTGAGATGTAATTCTATCAAATAGAATAACTTCTCAATTCCCAGGAATATCCTGAGGTTTTATTCCCTATCTGAAAATTAAAGCCGTTTAATGACATTTTCTCCCAGGATTATGTTTTAAACACTAATCTTTCTGTTATCTTGATTGCTATAGTCCAACTATCCAATCAACGATTTCAGGTACTATTGAATATAATGATTACTATAGTCCAACTATATAATCAACTATAATTTGATTGGTTAAATTCAAATATATTGATTACTATAATCCAATTATATAATCAACTATTATTTGAAGTAGTTTGAATATAGTCCAACTGTTTAATTAAAACAACGATTAAATATTAGTCCAACTAATACATTTTTGTAATGACGAAAAATTGAAATGAGCGCGTATTGGCAAGTATCTAAACGAAATTGAAAATTTAATACTTGCCGCCCACTATTTTTCGGCGAGCCTCTAACCCTCTGTTGAGTACTCGGGAAACCTTGTTTCCCAGTGGGCTAGGATCCCGTTAAATAACACACAACCTTGACTTTGGCCAACAAATTGTATGATATTTAACTAGGTAGATCTTTAAGATCAATTGGATCTCATCCAATTCCTAGATCCAGTAGGTGGACATCCAAATCCGAAACATATATCTAATATATGCCAATATATCCAATATATTGCCTAACCTTTTTTCCTCTGAATCAACTAAGCCTTGGCTTTGGCACAAAAAACTTAATGATTCCAGTTAAGTGGGACTCATTGACCTTGGAAAGCTTTGTAATCGATGTCGATGGACAAGAAGTGATCTTGATTTTGGCCAACAAATCACAACTTGGACAAGACATGCGATATGGAACAAAGCCTTCATGATTCAAACACATTCGCGATGGACAAAGGCCTTGACTTTGGCCAACAAACCAGTGCCAATCTTGGATCTTGAGAATGAATCATTCAATGGAAGAAAAAACGCTTAATATTTGTTGAGGGTTTTTCGCGTAATTGGCAACCAATTAATTATCTTTGATTAGGTCTCATCATACACCCTTTAAGCATGCATTCTAAAAGCATAATAAGGCGCGATAAATAAATTAATAATGATATACGGATGGATATTTAAAACACTTTATTCCTAGAACAAATCTCTCCCTTTCCTCTCTCCCGCTAGCACAAATCTTACTTCTACCTACCCAATTACATAACACTTCTAAGAAACCTCATTTACATTGAGGGTAATAGGTGAGAAGAGAAATACAAAGAGTCAAGAGGTAATAGGCTGGACACGCAGGTCCAATTTAATAAATTCTAAATTTATTACAAAATTTCCAAAATTGCCCTTACCCATCTAATATCCATCTGATATACATTATTCATACATCACATCCATGTATTCACACAAAGCATGTTTGAATCAATCTAATCCAATTAATTAATCTGAAATTAATGACCATCCAATGTTCAAACAACGATTTGATTTGCGCAAGTCCAACTCGTTTTAAGAATAATCACTCAAAGTACGAATTTTGAATTATATCAAACTACAATATTAAATCCAATTTAATTTGTATTCAATACTAATTCTTTATTTAATTCCAAATTAAATAATTACACTTTATTAATGAGCCTTTGCGACTTAGATTCTAAATCTAATCATTACGGGTCTCAAAGCCCAATTAACATCCAATGTCAATTTAATTAAAGTCCAATGGGCTTACAATTAATTTATAAGGCATGGACTTTGGCAACCAAAGCCGAATAAGGAATCACCCTTTGCCAAAAATCAATTTAGGCCCATTAGGCCAAATTAAAATATTAAAGGCCCAATTCATCATATTTGGACTTTATGGAAATGGTTTTAGGCCTAATTGGATCCAACCAATTAACCTAAACCAAACTTGGCCCAACCAAGCCCATTAAGCCCAAATAAAACTTTATTAGCCCAATTCCAAATTTAGCCCAACCAATTTAATCACAATATTCCAAATATCATAATTAAATTATTTAAAGTGTATTAGCCATAATTAATTAGTCAAATTAACATTTCCAAAATACCAATTTACATAATTAATCATGCTTATCATCATCAACACATGTCCAACATTATTGAATAAAAAAATCAATTCATTTCCATGCTATATAGGTCACGACAATTTGGGGATTTTAAATCTGATTTCGATTGTAATCCAATTAAATCCTAAATCAATTTATCCCAAGTCTTTCAATTCATCCAATGATCAAAAAACAAAAATCATCATGATTTTAGGGCATACTACACTTTTCGGCCAAGCCAAAAAATTGGGGAAATTTTAATCTCCAATTCAATTTTCATAAAATTGATCACATATACTCAAGTTATCATCATTCAAGCATACTCAATCAATCATTTTATCAATCATGCTCAAATCAATTTTACCCAATTTTACCCTAATTCAATTTCATGATTAATAATGGCTCTGATACCATTGTTGGGTTTCTAGGTCAAACCAAGATCAATTAAGCATATAAACGTGTGAATACATCAAAGTAAAGTTGCGGAAATACTCACTTTGATCGTCTTTGCGATGCAAAGAACACAAAAAAAATTATGCTTATTGAAGCTCTCGGCCATGCCTCCTTTTGTGCTCCATGTTTGATCTCCAAGCTCCAAGCTTTGTGTGTGGATTCCAAGTTGGACAGTTATGACCCATAGCATCACTATTTGTACAGATCATTGTGTTGTTGTACAAACTAACTATGTGACAAAGGAAATTGCTCTTTTATCATTTGTGATTAGATCACCAAGATGTATAAATGATGAAAGGTCCATATGATTAGTTCCTGGATTGCGATGATATGAGACAGTATCAATCCACGAAGGTTTAATCATTAAATATCCCTAGTCAGAGTATTATCGAGATAGGACATCGATAAAGCGAAAAAGACTAGTATTACACTTGTGCGCGTTGTGAGGGCATAACGACATAGTTCTCATATATTTTGGTATAGGATACTCATGCAAGTGTAGTAGGAGGTTGTGTTTTACCGATGGTACGGAAAACAGCTTCGCTCTGGATAGACCCCTCGGAATTCCATTGGTAGTATGACTATGTGTCTATGGAAGTCCAAATAAGGGTAGGTGTATTTGGTCTTAACCTCAGACTTGCCACCGCTAATACTTGCGACAATCAATGTACTTTGGTTTTGGTCGTCCAGGGCTTTTAACAGGTTCTGTGTACGCCTCTGCTGGGTATATTGAGAATCGTAGTGTGTTGGGTGTGATGTCAAGACGGAAGTATCACTCCAGTCATAGTGGAGATGATGGTCACGTAGGATACGGAACTGGTTCTCTTATTGTTGGTAAAAATCTAGGTCCCAAGATCAAACAAGACATGAAAACATGCGTGAATACACCAACGAAGATAGCGGAATACTTACATTGATCGGTTATGTCGATTTGAAGATGAATCATGCCCAAAAACGCACTGCCTTTGTAAGCCCACTGCAGCAGTCCATGCTCACTGTCTTGGCAGTTTCGGGTCTCAAAAAGAAGCTCCAAAACTCCGTCGGATGAATCCCGCCTCATGGGTGAACCTCCCTACCACTTCGCAAGACTCGTAGTGTGCTAGCACTTGAATTTTCACCATGAAAATCCACTCTATGCTTCCCTAAAGTCCACGCCAAAATTGGTTCCAAACCAGAAACATGTTTCAGTTTTGGGCGTGAGAAGAGGAGAAAATTTGAGAGAGATGATCTTGTATTAAGTTAAAATGATTTACCAAAAATCAATTTATATTTATGCCATAAAAATTTATTAAATTAATAATAATTTGTGACACAAACATGCAATGGCTTAGAGTGTCAAACACTCAATTTCCATGCAATGACATTGAGTGCAATGTACACTATCTACATGCAATGCATTAGATTTAATAATGCATAATATGACATGTGTCATGTGGGCCCCACACGTTTCCAAATGAAAGTGGGCCCACGTGCACTCACGCGTTCGGGTTCGATATTTCCGAAATACCGAGCTTACGTCGCGACGTTAATTCAATCGAATAATTGCGGCTAGCGAAATTATTATTTCGTCGCTAACGAATTAATTCTAAATTAACTCGTTTGCCCGAATTAAAATCTAATTTTAATTCCGCGTCGAAATCTAATTTCGTTTAATATATCGAATATATTATTTACCGATTAATTCCAAATTAATCGTTATCTCTCTCTAGACGATATTTTATCCTAGATAAAATATCTCCGTAATTAATCCTAGATTAATTTCTCTCTCTCTCTTTATAATCCCAGATTATTCAAGAGTGCGAGTTGTGCGTCATCGGTGGATTATCGGGAAGCGACCCATGAGATCCCCGGATAATCTGGCAGTAAATACGGTCGTCGGAGTATCCGAATCACGTACGTACCAAGTACTACGTTCTACCGATTTACGAGACAAGGTCGACTCCTAGCAAAGCACCAAGTCTACCTAATTCTCCGGACATATCCATAAAGAATATTTAAGATCTGTATCAAGCGTAGTATACTATGTATTGTGCATATCTGCCCAGTATCGGATAGTCACGTGCTAGGGCTGGGGCTGGATAAGTGTCTGCCCCGTCCGAAACACATATCGGATGTTCTGGTAACTAGTCTCTATAATCGGATATTCATGACCTGGTCATAATATCACGATTGGATGCGCATCTCTTAAGAGCACTAATACCGTATCCTGCGTGACATCATCTCCACTATGACTGGAGTGATACTTCCGTCTTGACATCACATCCAATACACTACGATTCTCAATATACCCGGCATTGGCGTACACAGAACCGGTTACAGTCCTAGACGACCTCAACTAAAGATATCGATTGTCGTAAGCATTTAGCGATGTAAGTCTCAGGTTAAGACAATACCACACCTACCTTGATTTCGGCCTCCCATAGACACATATTCATAATACCAATGGGATTCCGAGGGGTCTATCCAGAGCGAAGCTGTTTCCCGTACCATCGGTGAAACACGATCCTATCGCATCTTGCATAAGTATCCAAACACTTATATATATGAGAACTATGCCGTTGTGCCCTCAACAACGCACACAAGTGCAATACTAGCCTATTCGCATTATCGATGTCCAGTCTCGATAATACTACGGCTAGGGATATTTAATGATTAATAATTTTGTGGACTGATACTCTCTCATATCATCTCAATCTAGGAACTAATCATAGGGACCTCTCTTCATTTATATATCTATGGTGATCTAATCACAAATGATGGAGAGTGCAATTTCCTTGTCACATAGTTAATTTGCTACAACAACACAATGATCTGTGCAAATAGTGACGCTATGGGTCATTTTGTCCAACAATCTCCCACTTGGCACATAGCCAGTCACACGAGTGTCTAACACCCGAACTATGTACAATTCGCTCAATTGCTGAGGAAAGGTTTTCGTCAGCGGATTTGCTTAATTATCGTCTGACGCGATTTACACGATCATCACATCGCCACGATGTATGATCCGGTACGAATCAGATGATATAGAAGTATATATCTGGATCGTTGATGAGACCTTTAATTCTTTAGCCTGTGCTGACGCCTAGCTCAGCTGCTAACAGAATTATATCTAATCTAATTAGATTTATTATCGATCCAAATGGCTTCTATTGCTGCCTCAGCTGCAGCAATAATCCACATTTGTTTGTTTTTATTCGGCAGCAGTTCTTTGCTCGGAATATTCCAGCTCACTGTCCCGTTATTCAAACTTTATAGTACCGTAGTATTTAATCGTTTGGAAACTTGCAGTAGTGATCCCAGTCACTTCAAGTTCTCCTTCTCCATAGTTTAAGACAACATCTTTAGTTCTCTAAGATACTAACAGATGTCCTTAAATTCAATCCAGTGACTATCACTTGGATTGACCTGATTGTGACTCCATATGCTCGAAGCGTATGAGACACCAATACAAGTACATTTTAAATGTACAATTTCCCAGAGAGTGTTAACAACTCCAAATCTATCCCAGTAGATCTTTATTCCCTGAATAAAGGTTGTTACTCCCCAGAATTCTACGGAGAATTTCTATTGAAAGAATATCTATGAAAGCCAAGCTTTCACCAATTGCTTTATGGGAATTTCACTGTCAGTGCGGTTCTCCCACTAACCTCCTTATATACACAAGAATTATTTCGTTTTGAGTTAAATCATAAACCATTATGATTATTTCAAAACGTCAGTTCAAGAACCTTATGCTTGCTTTGATCCAAACATGGATCGAATAACCCGCAAACCTTGTTTGTCGGTTATACAAAATCGTCAGGATGTTGTAAACATCCTCCAAAAGGTTTCCTTTTCAGGAAAGCGATTTTGATTTGTAACTGACATATTTCATAAATGAAATATACAGTTATCAACAAGCATCTTCAAAATGGACTTACATGGCAACAGGTAAAGGTTGAACCGTTATTAACACAATGTTGATAACGATACCTTTCCGTCAAAAGCCTAGCTTTGTAAGTTGGTATGTTGTCATCCATGTATGTCTTCCTTGAAGACGTATAATGTACCATAGGCACAACGCCTTGTGGTACAACAACTAGTATCCATAATAGTCGTTATACATGGAATCCATTTCGGACTCATGGCACTTTGCCATAACAGGGAGTCGATACCTCGTATCACTTCCTCATAACGTAGTCGGATGGTACCCTCCATAAGATTCCATCTTAATGAGGTTAGATCAGAAACCCATACCCTAGGTTGTTTTCTGACTCTATCCGATCTACCCGATTTCTTGTGTATTTGAAGATTAATGGTACAGATTCATCATAGATGAATTGTTTGTGTTCCATTAAGGACTTCGTGCTAGAATGAATGTATTACTCCGATTTTCATTGAGTATCACTATCCTCCCACTGACCACTGCATATCGGTATTCCTCTCAGGAAAACCGCATGGTGAGCAACAATCACATGTTCTCATGTGGGATTATAAGTACTATACTTATGGTTTCCCTTAGGATAACCTATATTGGCACTAATCCAATTTGGGTTCTTAGTTTGGTATCATCCAAACTTTATGCCTGGCATACCCAAATTATCAGGAATGAGAAACCTCGTTTCTTTCCTGTTCATATCCTATATGATATCTGTCAAACAGATTTATATGGAACCTTATTCTAAATAAGTTTTGCACTGTTAATACATATCCTTAGAAGGAAATAGTAGCTCAGAGCGACTCGTGATAAACCTTATCATGTCCAACAAAATTCGGTTTTAGTTCAGACACACCGTCTAACTGACGTGTCTCGGGAGGAGTCCTCACATGAAAGAACACTGTACTCTTTCATTTATATATGAAACTTACTACTTAAGTATTTTCCATTTCGGTCTTACCGTGGCGGAATAATACTATAGCCGATCTGTTTGTTTTCTTCGTATCGAAACTTCAAAAGTTTCCGATCTATGTTCTTCAAAAGAAACACATAACCACAACGTGATGCTACATCCGTTAAGGTCACGAAATATTCATGTTCACATCTAGCCTAGCTAGATATGGGCCACTTACTTCACCATGAATAGGGCTAACAGATCGGTGGCCCTTTTACTATTACCAAGTAAATAGTATTTTAGGTTTTTAACCTAATAAACTAGATTCGTAGACCTTATTTGAATAGTCAAATCAGTCCTAGTATCCACTCTTCAAAAGTGTGGATATACGAGTCTTGTTTATTTGTGTCCTAGACAACAATGCCACAAATAAGTCTCTATTGATCAAATCAATTTGAGCTATTTATTTGTCATTTATATGTTTGAGATTTTATTTATATTCAAAATATAAATTATGTTATTTACATCTAATGTATTTATCTCAGTATCATCTTTATATAATGAAACACTTTAGTGTTCTAGAATATAAAGTTTTATCCGCATCGGATTAAACACTGATATAGAGATTGTCTCTAGTCAACTAGTTACATTATAACATTTCCTAATTTAAGTACATACCCAAGGGTAGTTCCTAAACTTAGGTATCTACGGTCGAAACAGCGACTTTCGTCCCGTTTCCGATTTGCAGAGAAATCTCGGGTGAAGTCAGTATCCTGCTCAAAGCAGATTTTGAACATCAATACATATATTTTATGTACCACACTAAGTATTTAAAATCTAATTTCAATACTAGTAGTGAATATAACTTTGACAAACATTTTAAAGTCAGAGCCTTGCCCTTCTTTAATTCCTTCGTGTCTTCCATATCCAAATGGTAGTCACTTTGGGATATGTCAATTATCATTTCAATATTTCACAAACCTTTGGCCAAGCCTTGGGTTTCGGAATATCGAAATGATGTGCACCTTGTGCAACTTGCCCAATTGCAAACTTTGACTTCTCTCCACTAGAATAGTCAAATCAATTCTTAAGAATTATTAATTGCAATTTAATATTTTTAAATCTAAAGATAGATTTATGATAAGTATAATAATTAAGCACTAAAGTCATCATCACATAAATCTTCCAAAGATTTTATGCTCTACTATTTGCTTAATTATGGGCTTAGTCATAATAAGTTATTTTATCAAATAAATTAACCTATTATTTATTCCCAATTGAAAATTAAATCATTTAAAACTTAATCCAAGGATTGTATATATTTTAAATATTCATCTTTTCAATTCTTCTTGATTTCAATAGTCCAACTATTTAATCAATTTTAATAAGGTACTATTATTATAATGATTACAATAATCCAATTATTTAATCAACTATAATTTTAATATTGATTACTATAATCTAATTATAAAATCAACTATCATTTTAATTCAATTATATTGATTACTATAATCCAATTATAAAATCAACTATATATTGAATGAGTTTGTATATAGTCCAACTATATATATTAAAACAACATAAAATATTAGTCCAACTAATACTTTTGATTAATATGACGAGTAAAATATAGATGAGCGCGTTCAGCGAGTATTCGAACGAATGTTGCAAATTCAATACTTGCCTCCCACTATTTTTCGTCGAGCCTCTAACCCTCTGTCGAGTACTCGGGAAACCGTGTTTCCTAGTGGGCTAGGATCCCGTTAAATATCACACAATCTTGACTTTGGCCAACAAATTGTATGATAATTAACTAGGTAGATCTCGAAGATCAATTGGATCTAATCCAACTCCTAGATCCAGTAGGTGGACATCCAAGTCCTAAACATATATCTTATATATGTCTATACATCGAATGTATACCCTAACCTTTTTCCTCTGAATCAACTAGGCCTTGGCTTTGGCACAACAAACCTAGTGATCCCAGTCAAGCTCGGACCCATTGACATGGAAGCTTCGTAATCAATGTCGTTGGACAAGAAGTGGTCTTGACTTTGGCCAACAAACCACAACTTGGACAAGACACCGATATGGAACAAAGCCTCGTGATTAAAACACATCTTCGACGGACAAGGGCTTGACTTTGGCCAACAACCCCTGCCAATCTTGGATCTTGAGTAAGAATCACTCAATGGAAGGAAAATAAACGCTTGATATTTAACGAGGGTTTTTCGCGTGCAAATTGGCTACCAATTTAATTATCTTTGTTAAGGTCTCATCATCATACACCCTTAAACATGCATTCTAAATACATAATAAAGCGAGTATGAAAATAAATAATAATGATATGCGGATGGATACTTAACACATTGATCCTAGATCAAATCTCTCCCTTTCTCACTCAAGCTAGCACTAGTATTACTTCTACCCGTTACACTACACTTCTAAAGAAACCTCATATACATAGAGGGGAATAGGTGAGAAGAGAATACAAAGAGAATAGAGGTGATAAGGCTGGACACGCAGGTCCAATTTAATAAATCGAATTTATTACAACAATTTCTAAAATTGCCCACCCGACTAATATCCATCCGATATACATTATTCATTCAACACAACCACGTATTCACACACATAAGCATGCTATCAATCAATCTAATCAAATTAATTAATCTGATAATTAAGTGATCATCCAATGTTCAAACAACGATTTGATTTTGTTCGAGTCAAACTCGTTTTTGCGAATAAGTACTTAAAGTACGAATTCATGAATTAAATTAAACTACATCATTAAATCTAATTTAACATGTATTTAATACTAATTCAATATTCAATTCCAAATTAAATATTACACTTTTATTAATAAACCTTTTACGATTTAAATTCCAAATTAATCGTAACGCGTCTCAAAGACCGATTAACATCCAACGTCAATTCAATTAAAGTCCAATGGGCTTTTAATTGATTCTTAAGGCGTGGACTTTTGGTCAACTCGGTCAAACCGATAACCAAAGTCCAATCCGGGTTTACCCCATAAGCCCATAAATCAATCTTGGCCCATTAGGCCCAATTGAACTTTAAGGTTCATTAAGTCGCATTTGGGCTTTATGGTCAAGGTTTTGGGCCCAATTGGATCCAATCCATTTGGCCTAAACCAAACTTGATAAATCAAGCCCATAGGCCCAAATACAACATTTAAATCCAATTTCCAAAATTAAGCCCAAATAATTAAATTCAAAAAATCCAATTTTCCCAATTTAATTACCAAAGTGTATTACATGATCAATCAACTAAATCAACATTTCTAAAACACCATATTAGTCCAATTAATCATGCTAGATTCATTACCATATGTCCAACACACAAATTGAAAAATCAAACCCATCTACATGCTTAAAGGTCTCGGCCAAGGGAGTGATTTCATGTCCAATTCGGTTTCAATCCAATTAATCCGCAATCGACATTAAATACATATCCCGAATGATTTCCAATACATCCAATTATCAAAATCAAAATTTACCAAGACATTAGGGCATTTGTCACATTCGGCCAACTCAAAGATTTTGGGGTTTTTGTCCAATTCGAAATCCAATCCAATTCGATTCAAATTAACGTCAACCTAATCGATTCTAACTCATCAAATGAATTAAAAAATCAAAAAATCCAAGATCCCAAAATGCATATACATTCGGCCAAGGTGAATAAATTGGGGAAAATTATTCCAAATCAATTTTCGTCAAATTAGTCCAACCAATATGAATTAAACATGTTATAAGCATACTCAAACAAGCAATTTATTCAATCATGCTCAACAAACATTTACCCAAATTTTAAGCCCTAAAATTTCATGCTTGCAACATTAGCTCTTGATGCCATTGTTGGTAAAAATCTAGGTCCCAAGATCAAACAAGACATGAAAACATGCGTGAATACACCAACGAAGATAGCGGAATACTTACATTGATCGGTTATGTCGATTTGAAGATGAATCATGCCCAAAAACGCACTGCCTTTGTAAGCCCACTGCAGCAGTCCATGCTCACTGTCTTGGCAGTTTCGGGTCTCAAAACGAAGCTCCAAACTCCGTCGGATGAATCCCGCCTCATGGGTGAACCTCCCTACCACCTTCGCAAGACTCGTAGTGTGCTAGCACTTGAATTTTCACCATGAAAATCCACTCTATGCTTCCCTAAAGTCCACGCCAAAATTGGTTCCAAACCAGTAACATGTTTCAGTTTTGGGCGTGAGAAGAGGAGAAAATTTGAGAGAGATGATCTTGTATTAAGTTAAAATGATTTACCAAAAATCAATTTATATTTATGCCATAAAAATTTATTAAATTAATAATAAATTTGTGACACAAATCATGCAATGGCTTAGAGTGTCAAACACTCAATTTCCATGCAATGACATTGAGTGCAATGTACACTATCTACATGCAATGCATTAGATTTAATAATGCATATATGACATGTGTCATGTGGGCCCCACACGTTTCCAAATGAAAGTGGGCCCACGTGCACTCACGCGTTCGGGTTCGATATTTCCGAAATACCGAGCTTACGTCGCGACGTTAATTCAATCGAATAATTACGGCTAGCGAAATTATTATTTACGTCGCTAACGAATTAATTCTAAATTAACTCGTTTGCCCGAATTAAAATCTAATTTTAATTCCACGTCGAAATCTAATTTCGTTTAATATATCGAATATATTAATTTACCGATTAATTCCAAATTAATCGTATCTCTCTCTAGACGATATTTTATCCTAGATAAAATATCTCCGTAATTATCCTAGATTAATTTTCTCTCTCTCTTCTTTATAATCCCAGATTATTCAAGAGTGCGAGTTATGCGTCATCGGTGGATTATCGGGAAGCGACCCATGAGATCCCCGGATAATCTGGCAGTAAATACGGTCGTCGGAGTATCCGAATCACGTACGTACCAAGTACTACGTTCTACCGATTTACGAGACAAGGTCGACTCCTAGCAAAGCACCAAGTCTACCTAATTCTCCGGACATATCCATTAAAGAATATTTAAGATCTGTATCAAGCGTAGTATACTAATGTATTATGCATATCTGCCCAGTATCGGATAGTCACGTGCTAGGGCTGGGGCTGGATAAGTGTCTGCCCCGTCCGAAACACATATCGGATGTCTGGTAACTAGTCTCTATAATCGGATATTCATGACTTGGTCATAATATCACGATTGGATGCGCATCTCTTAAGAGCACTAATACCGTATCCTGCGTGACATCATCTCCACTATGACTGGAGTGATGATACTTCCGTCTTGACATCACATCCAATACACTACGATTCTCAATATACCCGGCATTGGCGTACACAGAACCGGTTACAGTCCTAGACGGACCTCAACTAAAGTATATCGATTGTCGTAAGCATTAGCGATGTAAGTCTCAGGTTAAGACCTACACACCTACCTTGATTTCGGCCTCCCATAGACACATATTCATAATACCAATGGGATTCCGAGGGGTCTATCCAGAGCGAAGCTGTTTCCCGTACCATCGGTGAAACACGACCTCCTATCGCACTTGCATAAGTATCCAACACTTATATATGAGAACTATGCCGTTGTGCCCTCACAACGTACACAAGTGCAATACTAGCCTATTCCGCATTATCGATGTCCAGTCTCGATAATACTACGGCTAGGGATATTTAATGATTAATCCTTTGTGGACTGATACTGTCTCATATCATCTCAATCCAGGAACTAATCATAGGGACCTCTCTTCATTTATATATCTATGGTGATCTAATCACAAATGATGAGAGTGCAATTTCCTTGTCACATAGTTAATTTGCTACAACAACACAATGATATGTGCAAATAGTGACGCTATGGGTCATTTTGTCCAACACTTATATGCTGCAGCTATCGGGATATTATGACTAGGTCATGTTTAACCGATTATAGAGACTAGTTACCAGAGATCCGATATGTGCTTCGTACGGGGCAGACACAATTCCAGCCCCAGGCCCCAGCATGTGACATCCGATACTGGATCGTAATACGCAATAACTACGTATACTACGCCTGATATAGATCATATATCCTGTAAGGATATTTCTGGAGAATTGGGTAGGCATGGCGCTTTGCTAGAAGCCAACCTGTCATCTAAATCGGTACAAATGTAGTACTAGGTACTTACGTGTTCGGATAGTCCGACGACAAGATTTACTGCCCAACATATCCGGGGATGTCATGGGTCGCTTCCCGAAAATTCACCGATGACGTATGACTCGCACTTTATTAATCTGGGATTAATTAGATGAGAGAGAAAATTAATCTGGGATTAATTACGGAGATATTTTATCTGGGATAAAATATCAATTAATGAGAGATAACGATTAATTTCGAATTAATCGATAAAATAATATATTCGATTTATCTTATAAGAAATTGGATTTCGACGCGGAATCGAATTAGATTTTAATTCGGGCGAACGAGTTAATTTAGAATTAATTCGTTAGCGATGTGAATAGTGATTTTGCCAGGCATAATTATTTAATTACGTCGCAACGAAAAATTCGTTATTTGGAATTAGCGAACCCGAGCCGATAGTGTTGCGAGCGCACTCGCATTTCAAATTCAAGTGCGGCCCGCAAGTAAGTCACATCAAGCGTCAAATCATTAGTCACACCAAGCGTCAAATCACATGTCATTTTGAGTGATGTGACAATTTGATTGATTGATTGATTGATGGTAGTTGTTGGCAAAGCATTAATGCTTTGAATTTTGGAAAGCAAAATAAGGGAAAATGAATTTTAGAAATTCATAAGTGTATTAGATACACTTTTGCCACCAACCAACACACATCTCTCTCTCTTTTTTTCCTCTCTCTCACGCCCCCAAATGGGTGTTTTCTTCTTCTGGTTTTGGCCACTTGCCGAGAGCCAATGAGAAGAAATGTGATGATTTTGTTGCAAAATCAAGAGTGCTAGCACACAAAGGAGACATCCTTAAGGTGATAGGGAAAACCAATTGTGAGCAAGGAATCAACACAAATCTTGGAGCTTGATGGAGATCACCATTGCCGAAAATTTGGAGCCCTAAATTACTGCACTGTCGTGAGCTTCCAAGGAGGGCAGAAAATTTTTTGTTCTTCACCGCATCGCCTCAACCGATCGATGTAAGTATTCCGCAACTTCTTCATGTATTCACATGTATGTTTCTATGATTGATTCGATCCTCGGGACTTAAAGATTTCCCAACAATGGTATCAGAGCGAGTAAAAGCATGAAACTTGAATTTAGGGTCAAAATTGGGTAAATTGATTTGAGCATGATTTGGTTAAATTAATTGATTGAGTATGCTTTAAATGATGTTTAATTGAAGTTTGATTGGAGCAATTTCATGAAATATTGTTTCGAACAATTTTTGCCCAAAATTGAGGCTTGGCCGAGAATGATGTGCCCTAACTGTCTTGGTGATTTTTGTTTCGTTGATCATTGGATGACTTGAAACGATTGGGAATTGTGATTTGAAAATTATTGGATTGAATTTTGAATTGGACAAAATTCCCCTTATTGTCGAGACATATAATGCATGTTAATGGGTTTGTTTTTTGATTCAATTGTGTTGGACACTAATGATGATAATGAGCATGATTAATTAGGCTAATTGGTGTTTTGGAAATATTGATTTGGGTAATTAATTATGTTATACACTTTAGGTTAATTAAATTGTGAAATTGGAATTTTTTAATTTAATTAATTGGGCTTAATTTTGGAAATTGGGCTTGTAAAGTTGTAAATGGGCTAATTGGGCTTGGTTGTACCAAGATGGGTTTAGGCTAAATTGGTTGGATCCAATTGGGCCCAAAACCATATCCATAAAGTCCAATTATGACCAATGGACCTTTAACTTTAATTGGGCCTAATGGGCCTAAATTGGTTTCTAGGCATATAAGAGTGATTCCTTTAAATGGGCTTTAGTCTTTGGGTTTGACCCAAGTTGACCAAAAGTCCATGCCTTAAGAAATTAATTAAAATCCCATTGGACTTTAATTAAATTAACATTGGATGTTAATCGGACTTTGAGACCCGGAATGATTAGTTTTGGAATCTAAGTCGTAAAAGGTTCGTTAATAAAGTGTAATATTTAATTTGGAATTAAATAGTGAATTAGTATTAATATACATATTAAATTGGATTTAATGTTGTAGTTTAATTTAATTCAAGAATTCGTACTTTGAGTACTTATTCGTTAAAACGAGTTGGACTCGAGCAAAATCAAATCATTGTTTGAACATTGGATGGTCATTAATTATCAGATTAATTAATTGGATTAGATTGATTGATAACATGCTTGTGTGAATACATGGTTGCGATGCATGAATCATGTATATCAGATGGATATTAGATGGGTGGGGCAATTTTGGAAATTATTGTAATAAATTTAGAATTTATTATTGGACTGCGTGTCTAGCCTATTACCTCCTTACTCTATGTATTTCTCTTCTCACCTATTCCACTCAATGTAAATGAGGTTTCTTTAGAAGTGTTATGTAACGGGTAGAAGTAATACTTGTGCTAGCGGGAGAGAGGAAATGGAGAGATTTGTTCTAGGAACAATGTGTTAAAATATCCATCCGCATATCATTATTATTTTATTTATATGTGTCTTATTATGTGTTTTAGAATGCATGTTTAAGGGTGTATGATGATGAGACCTTACAAAGATAATAAATTGGTAGCCAATTTGCACGCGAAAAACCTCAAATAATATTAAGCGTTTTTCCTTCCATTGAGTGATTCTTACTAAGATCCAAGACTGGCATTGGTTTGTTGGCCAAAGTCAAGGCCTTTGTCCGTCGAGGATATGTTTGAATCACGAGAGCTTTGTTCCATATCGGTGTCCTGTCCAAGTTGTGGTTTGTTGGCCAAAGTCAAGACCACTTCTTGTCCATCGACATTGATTACAAAGCTTTCCATGGTCAATGGGTTCCGCTTAACTGGGATCACTAAGTTTGTTGTGCCAAAGCCAAGGCTTAGTTGATTCAGAGGAAAACGGTTAGGCAATATATTGGATATATTGGCATATATAAGATATATGTTTCGGACTTGGATGTCCCACCTACTGGATCTAGGAATTGGATTGGATCCAATTGATCTTAGAGATCTACCTAGTAATTATCATACAATTTGTTGGCCAAAGTCAAGATTGTGTGTTATTTAACGGGATCCTAGCCACTAGGAAACAAGGTTTCCCGAGTACTCACAGAGGTAGAGACTCGCCGAAAAATAGTGGGAGGCAAGTATTAAAATTTGCAATATTCGTTTAGTTACTTGCCATATACGCTCATTCAAATTTTTTCGTCAATATAAATTATATATTAGTTGGACTAAAAATTAATTTTGTTTAATTAAAAACAGTTGGACTGTATTCAAACTATTTCATTTATAGTTGATTATATAATTGGATTATAGTAATCAATATATTTGAATTAATAAATTGAATTATAGTTGATTTATAATTGGATTATAGTAATCAATATAATTGAATTTAACCTATTAAATTATAGTTAATTATATAGTTGGACTATAGTAATCATTATAATAAATAGTACCTAAATCGTTGATTAATAGTTGGACTATTAGAATCAAGATAATTGAAAGATTAGTGTTTAAAACATAATCCTGGGTGAAAATGTATTTAAACGACTTTAATTTTCAAATTGGGAATAAAATTTCAGGATGGTCCTGGAAACTAATAAGTTACTTTATTTGATAAAATAACATATTAGGCTAAGCCCGGAGTTAAGAAAATAGTAGAGAGATGATGTTTGGAATATTCATGTGATGATAACTTTAGTGCTTAATCCATTAAGCTTGCCAAATAGACTCCTTAATTTCTTAGTCAGAATTAAGGATTAGATCCTTATAGTATGATATTGAAATTGAAGGATCTTCGTAGATCTATCCTTAGATCTTAGAAGTAAATATTGCAATAGTAAACTCTTGGAGAGTTAATGGCTTTCTCAAGGAGACAAAGCCAAAGTTTGCAATAAGGGAAGAAGCGCAATGCGCATCTTACTTAGACATTCCGGAAGGCCAAGGCTTGGCCAAAGGCTTCTGGAGTGTGGAAAAGGGCAAAGGAAAATCATTATAATCTTCTGGGACGATAAATGACATATCCCAAAATGTCTGCCTAAATTGTGGCAAACGGAATCGCGGAAGCGTGACTGCCGTATGGACAAGGCAGACATGAAGGAATTGAAGATGGGGCAAGTCTCTGACTTCAAATATGTTTGTCATAAATATGTTCACTACTAGTATTAAAATTGGATTTTAGATACTAGTGTGGTAGATAAATATGTATTGGTGTGCAGAAATGCTGTGTGAGCAGGATACTGACTTCAGATGAGATTAATCTGCGAATCGAAAACAGGACGAAACTAGTTGTTTTAACCGTAGATACCTAAGCTTAGGAACTACCCTTCGTTATGTACTTAAATTAGGAAACTGTTGTAATGTAACTAGTTTGACTAGAAACATTATCTCTATATCAGTGTTTAATCCGTTGTGGATGTACCTTTATATTCTAGAACACTAAAGTGTTTTATTATATAAAGATGTTATTGAGATAAACACATTATATGTGATTAACATTATTTATATTTTGAATATAAATAAATCTCAAACATATAACATGACAAACAAATAGCTCAAACTGATTTGATCAGATAAAACATAAATGTGGCATTGTTGTCTGGGACACAATTAAACAATACTCGTATATCCACACTTTCGAAGAGTGGGTACTAGGACAAATTTGATTCTATTCAATTGAAGTCTATGAATCTAGTTTATTGGGCAAAGTGCCTAAAACACTATTTACTTTGTAAAAGTGCAAGTGTCACCGATCTGTTAGCCCTTATTCATAGTGAAGTAAGTGGTCCCATATCTAGCTAGGCTAGAGGTGGATATGAATATTTTGTGACCTTTACGGATGTGGAATCACGTTATGATTATGTGTTTCTTGTGAAACACGAATCGTAAACTTTTACGGTTTCGACACGAAATAGACAAACAGATCGGCTAAAGTATTAAACCATCACGGTTAGACCATGATGAAAATACTTAAGCAATAAGTTTGTCAATACTTGAAAGAGTATAGTATTCTTTCAATGAGGACTCATCCCGGAACACGTCAATTTTACGGTGTTTCCAAATGGATAAATCGAATTTTGTTAGACATGATAAGGTTAATCATGAGTCACTCTGAGATACTATTTCATTCAAAGTACGCATAAACAGTGCAGAACTTATTTAGAATAAGGTTCCATAAAATCTGTTTGACAGATTTCATATTAGATATGAACAGGAAAGAAACTGGGTTTTCTCATTCACGAAGATTTGGGTATGTTAGGCAAATGTTTGGATGATACCAAAACAGAACCTAAATCGGATAAGTGCCTAGTTGTTGATTATCCTAGGGAAACTAAAGTATAGTACTTAAACATCTCACAAGAGAACAATGTAATTGTTGCTCACCATGCGGTTTTCCTAAGAGGAATACCGATATGCAGTGGTAAGTGGGAGGAAAGTAAAAACTCGATGAAAATCAGAGTAATACTATCCAGGCACCGATTCCTTAATGGAACACAAATATTTCATCAAGGATGTAACTATACCAGTAATCTTCAAATACACAAGAACCGCGTAAGTCGGAGAGAGTCAGAAAACAACCTAGGGTATGGGTTTCTGATCTCACCTAGTAAAGATGTCAATCTTTTAAGGAAGACGAACTGACAACGTATGAGGAAGTGACACAAGGTATCGACTCCCTATTATGGCAAAGTGCCATATAATCCGAAATGGATTCCATGTATAACAATTATATTAGATACTACTTGTTGTACCATAAGGCATTGTGCCTATTGGTACTATATAAGTCTTCAAGGAAGACATATATGGAAGGCAACATACCAACGTACTAAGCTAGGCTTGTAGCGAAAAAGGTATCGTTATCAATATTGTGTCGATTATGACGAAAAATTTTAACTGTTGCCATGGTTAAATCCATTTGGTTTAAATTTAAGGATGCTGTCTTATACTATGGAGAAGGAGAAATTGAAGTGATTGGGTGGTACACTGCTGCAAGTTTCCAAACCAATAATAAACGGTACTATAAGGTTTGAATAACGGAACAGTGAGCTGGAAATCTTCCAAGCAAGATACTGTTGCCGAATAAACAACAAATGCGGGTATTGTTGCGGCTGAGGTGAGGCAGCAATAGAAGCCATTTGGGTGATAATAAATCTAATTAGATTAGATATAATTCTGTTTGCAGCTGAGCTAGGCTACAACGCAGGCTAAAGAATTAATGGTCTCATCAACGATCCAAATATATACTTCGACTATTCATCTGATCCGTTCGGATCATACATCGTGGCTATGTGATGATCGTATAAATCACATCAGATGATAATCATACAAATCCGCTGACGAAAGTCTTTTCTCAGAAATTTGAGTGAACCGTACATAGTTCGGGTGTAGGACACTCGAGTGACTGGCTATAGGCCAAGTGGGAGATTGTTGGACAGTTATGACCCATAACGTCACTATTTGTACAAATCATGGTGTTGTTGTACAAACTAACTATGTGACAAAGGAAAATGCTCTTTTATCATTTGTGATTAGATCACAAAGATATATAAATGATGAAAGGTCCATATGATTAGTTCATGGATTGAGATGATATGAGATAGTATCAATCCACGAAGGTTTAATCATTAAATATCCCTAGTCAGAGTATTATCGAGATAGGACATCGATAATGCGAAAAAGACTAATATTACACTTGTGCGCGTTGTGAGGGCATAACGTCATAGTTCTCATATATTTGGGTATAGGATACTCATGCAAGTGTAGTAGGAGGTTGTGTTTTACCGATGATACGGAAAACAACTTCGCTCTGGATAGACCCCTCGGAATTCCATTGGTAGTATGACTATGTGTCTATGGAAGTCTGAATCAGGGTAGGTGTATTTGGTCTTAACCTGAGACTTGCACCGCTAATACTTGCGACAATCAATGTACTTTGGTTTTGGTCGTCCAGGGCTTTAACAGGTTCTGTGTACGCCTCTGCTGGGTATATTGAGAATCGTAGTGTGTTGGGTGTGATGTCAAGATGGAAGTATCACTCCAGTCATAGTGGAGATGATGGTCACATTGGATACGGAACTGGTTCTCTTATATGCTGCAGCTATCGGGATATTATGACAAGGTCATGTTTATCCGATTATAGAGACTAGTTACCAGAGATCTGATATGTGTTTCGTACGGGGCAGACATAATTCCAGTCCCAGGCCTAGCATGTGACATCTGACACTGGATCGTAATATGCAATACTACGTATACTACGTCTGATATAGATCACATATTCCTGTAAGGATATTTCTGTAGAATTGGGTAGGCATGACGCTTTGCTAGAAGCCAACCTTGTCTTGTAAATCGGTACAAACGTAGTACTAGGTACTTACGTGTTCAGATAGTCCGACGACCGGATTTACTGCCAATATATATCGGGGATCTCATAGGTCGCTTCCCGAAGATTCACCGATGACGTATGACTCGCACTTTATTAATCTGGGATTAATTAGATGAGAGAGAAAATTAATATGGGATTAATTACGGAGATATTTTATCAGGGATAAAATATCAATTAAAGAGAGATAACGATTAATTTGGAATTAATCGATAAAATAATATTTTCGATATATTATAAGAAATTGGATTTCGACGCGGAATTGAAATTAGATTTTAATTCGGGCGAACGAGTTAATTTAGAATTAATTCGTTAGTGACATGAATAGTGATTTTGCTAGGCATAATTATTTAATTACGTCGTAACGAAAAATTCGTTAATTTGGAATTAGCGAACCCGAGCCCGATAGTGTTTGCGAGCGCACTCGCATTTCAAGTTCAAGTGCGGCCCGCAAGTCACATCAAGCGTCAAATCATTAGTCACATCAAGCGTCAAATCACATGTCACTTTGAGTGTTGTGACAATTTGATTGATTGATTGATTGATGGTAGTTGTTGGCAAAGCTTTAATGCTTTGACTTTTAGAAAGCAATAATAAGGAAAATGAATTTTAGAAATTCATAAGTGTATAAGATACACTTTTTGCCACCAACCAACACACATCTCTCTCTCTTTTTCTCCCTCTCTCTCACGCCCAAAATGGCCTGTTTTTCCTCTTCTGGTTTTGGCCACTGCCGAGAGCCAAAGAGAAGAAATGTGATGATTTTGTTGCAAAATCAAGAGTGCTAGCACACAATGGAGACATCCTAAGGTGATAGGGAAACCCACTTGTGAGCAAGGAATCAACACAAAGCTTGGAGCTTGATGGAGATCACCATTGCCGAAAATTTGGAGCCCAAAATTTCTGCACTGCCGTGAGCTTCCAAGGAGGGCAGAAAAGTTTTTGTTCTTCACCGCATCGCCTCAACCGATCGATGTAAGTATTCCGCAACTTCTTCGTGTATTCACATGTATGTTTCTATGCTTGATTCAATCATTGGGACTTAGAGATTTCCGAACATTCCATGCTCATGAATGGGTTTCCCTATTACCTTTGTAATACTCCTTTGAGTGCTAGCTTGATGAGCGGAAAATATATCAATATTTACCGCCCCTTTAACTTAATATTTTGTTTAGTTTCTCGGGTTTGATGAACGTTTTGATGTGTTTTAGTTTATTTTGCAGATAAAATAATATTGGGTCACAATGAAATCATTTAGGACAAAATTTCGGTCAAATAAGGGCAAAAATTGGACTTGACATATTAATTTTGGAGATTGGAAACTTGAAAGGGCGTTTCAACGAAGTGCAGTTTTGGAAATTCCAGTTTTGCGCATCTGTCGTATTTTGGGCATAACGTTTTACTCTGATATCGGATTGAGATAATTCAAGTTCCATATTAAATAAGACTCAAAGATCTACAACTTTAAAAGACAAAATAATTTCGAATTCCGAAGATTTCATGCCCGAAATGGATGAACCATCCAGAAGTGTGTTGTGTGTAATTATAAAAGTCATTTTCAAAGCAAAAATAAATTAATAAATAAATAATAAAAATTATCAAATCACCACCAACATGATAAGAAATTAGTGGAGCAATTAATAATGGATTTGGTGGAGCAATTAGTGGAGCAATTAGTGGAGTAATTAATAATGGATTTGGTGGATGATTTGAGGGAGGCAAAATTTTGCCTATAAATACCAAGCCATTTCATTTGTAAAATTCATACTTTCTTCTAAGGAATTCCTTAAGAATACTAAGAAGATTGTATCTTGTTTGTTTATTTACAGCTTTCAGTAATTAATTTCCGCTTTCGCACTTTCTTTTCTTTACTTTTCAGTTTTTACTTTCCGCAATTTACTTTTACGCACATTACTTTTCTTTATTTAATTTTCAGTTTTTACTTTTCAATAATGAGGAGGTAACTCCCCTTTGCTGGGGTAAAAGGTAAAACTTTTTTTACTAATATTTAGATTAATCTCCCTTAATTATAATATATAAACTAGTTAAAACCTGAATTAACGAGGATACCGCCATATTGGTCGGTTGGTAATTATTTAAATTGGTTTTAACCTGAATAAACTGGATACCGCCAGATTGGTCGGTTGGTAATTAATTATTAATTTGACTTAATCTGGATACCACCTATAGGGCTGGTTGCTAATTATCATGCAAAGTTAATATATTATATTAAGGGAGATATCTAAAATAGAAGTAATAAAAGTGGATCTTTTTACCTCAGCATTTTCTTTTATTGTAATTTTAATTTATTTACTTTTCAGCAATTTACTTTCAGCATTTAATTTTCAGCATTTAATTTTCAGTATTTAATTTCAGCATTTACTTTCAGCATTTACTTTTCAGCATTTAATTTTCAGTATTTTACTTTATGTCTTTTATTTTATTTAAGTTTTTTTTACTACCCGTAAATATGTGTCGTAACTAAGCCAGTTATATGGGGTTGTGATGAAATCCAATATCACCGGTTTATAAGGGGTTAAAGTATAGTTTGTGTAATTTAAAGGTTTACTTATTAAGTCTTAAGCTTAATGCCTCTTGTTAATTGGCCACTAATAAGATTGATGTGGTAAATCTAAAATAAACTTGACAAAGGAATTTTAGGTTTCAGCCTTAGACTTAATAGCCCACGATCTTCCTTGAGGATAAATAACCCCTTAATAGATTTCCTTACAGGATAGACATATACATGTCGGGCGGGGGTAGCCATAATTGGAACTTAAACTCAATGAATCCAGATAATTTGGTTGACATAGACATATGGTTCAATTAGGTTAAACTGGGTATTTGCGTCTGACCATCGACATAGGCTTTTGCATAATTTAGTGTTCCAGGTTAGTAAACCGATTTATTACACAAACATAAAATAACCACTTCATCTTTAAAATGATATTGGAGGAAATCCCAACCCTAGATAGTTTTTAATATTGAATTTTCTTAAACCTACATTTGAGCAATTTTATTTACTTGTTTTTAAATTCAAAACCTTCATCATTTCAAATCAATCAATCAACCTGTTAGATACTAGTAATCATTTGACCTCATAAAATTAATACATTAGGTATTAAGTCCTCGTGGGATCGATACTTTTTATACTACTTGAACGATACGTGCGCTTGCGTTATACGCGTGTGTAAGCACCGGTCAAGTTTGTGGCACCGTTGCCGGGGACTTATTTATCTTTCACATTAATTTTGGGGTTAGATACGTTACTTGTATCTAATTTCTTTTTACTTATTGTTTTTTTTTCTTGTGTTTCATGTTCTCAGAAACTACATGAGATGAACCAGAAGCTTTGAACTCCGATCGCTTGACCCAGAAATTGAAAAAACTATCAGACAGTTGAGAAGGGAAAGGCGAGAAGGCCAAGAAGCATTTATTAACATGGAACCTGAACCTTTGAACGTTGCACCACCGATTCCCATTCGAGCCAGAACCATTCTGGTGGTTGACGGACTCATTTCTTATATTCTACTTCCTCCCTTGCCAGCAAATACAGGTGACATCAAAACATGCATCCAGATGATTCAGCAGTCAATACAGTTTAGGGGGAATGCAACTGAAGATCCTAATGCCCACATCAACAACTTTTTGGAAGTTTGCGATACTTTCAATTACAACCGAGCATCTGAAGAAGCAATGAGACTGCGGGTTTTTCCATTTTCCCTTAAAGACAGAGCTAAAGCTTGGCTACATTCACTACCAGTAGGTCCCATCACAACTTGGAACACTCTAGCCACAAAATTCCTTGCAAAGTATTTTCCACCAGCAAGAACTGAAAAGTTGAGGAATGACATCACATCTTTTGTACAACAAGATTCAGAATCCCTTTGCGAAGCTTGGGAAAGATTCAAAGATTTACTCCGGAAATGTCCACATCATGAGAT
>SKCR01017194.1:0-35504 GCA_019454045.1 Zanthoxylum bungeanum | reverse complement strand
TAAGCACTCGAACAAAATTTTTGGTTCTGAATGTTACATGCTTCGGCATATTCTGCCAAGTCTCGAATTCTTTCGGATCAATATCTATCCACTCCTAAATTAAGCAAACAGGTAGCATATAAGAAAAGTTATATCACTTTCTGAGCAATATCAATCCACTCCTAAATAGAGTAATAAGCAAACAGAGCAATTGTATTGCTTCTAAATACATGGCATTGAAAACGTTATTTTATAAAACGCGTGCAATTCAAATAATTAATATTTGTTAATTAAACAATATTATTAAAAAGTTTTAGTATTACTAATAAGTACTATAATTGCATTGTTTTAAAAATTCAGTTTACTCCATTGTCACCGATCTGATGCAAAAATTAATTAATAAATTCATTTATTGACGTCGTTGAAGCAATAACTGAGAAGCTTTTGGTTGTAGACGAGTGAAGATATTTGAATCAAAGATTATGAAGGAAAAATAAAAGATAATAAAAAAGGAAAAATAAAACATTTTGAGAACGAAACTAACTTCAAAAATATAAACAGAGACATGGGTAATGTAAAGAAGAGATTGATACCTCAAGTGATGAGATCTGCTACTGAATGCTCGTTCCCTCTGCTGCGGCCGACGCAAAGAAAATGCTAGGGTTCGTGATGATGGCCAGTTAGGGTTTATAAAGGCAATGTGAATTGAGCTTAACGTGAATGTTAGAGAGAGAATGTGCGTGAGTGTCTCAAGAGTGAGGCTTAATTTGAAACTTTTAATTTTGGCCTTAGAGTTATTTATTAATTTTTTTTTTTTTACAATTTTGCTATTATAAATAAAATTATTTATTTCACATATAGTTCAAAGGTAGTATAGTGGCTTTATGTTTTAAGATAAACATTTCAAGTCAGAGATTGCGGGTTTGAATTCATTTAAAGTTGTTATTTTTTATTATTGATCAATTTATGATATTTTTGTCATAAATTAAAACGACGTCTGTCATATTATTTTATAATAAATTATGAGAAAAATAAAAATATAAAACATGACATATATATGTCATATTATTTATGACATATTTTTTATGACACAAATATATCATAATTTTATGATACAAGTTGTTTGAGGACACAAAACTATCATAGATTTATGACATATTTTGTGACACTCTTTTTTATGTAATAAATTTTTTTTTCATAAATTGGCTTTTTTTTTAGTGGTGTCTATTAAACGCACTTTAAATTTTTTTAAAATTTAAATTATAATATATCGGTAGATTATAACAATTTTTTTTTAAAAAATCTAATAAATAACGGGTGAGGACAAAAACATGTATAATTTAAATTAAAAAGAATCATACTCATATAGATATATGTGTATATTTGTGATCTAGATCAAACAACACAGATTAAGAAATCAAAAATCATCCACGTGGCAAAGACCCACGTGGCAAAGACCCGACTCTTGAAATATCGTGCATACCACTCGGATTAAACCCTAGGCATCCCAGCAACCCTTGCTTGTACGGCAAAAATGTCCTCCTCTTCAACTCCTCCGACACCGCCCGGTTCGCCGTATAATGCAACTCGTGAGCTGAAACCGCCATCTGCTGCCGCCGCAGTGACACCGAACCTGAGCTGTCGGTGGACCGGAAGCTGGAATTTTTCACATCATCATGATCAATAATAGTCTCTTTCTTGGACAACACGGCATACTTTCTCAACGGATCCGGGCTTGTTGCCCTACCTTCAGAAGCACTTCTGAATAATAAAAGATCCTTCAGCTTCCACTTTTTGTTTGTAAATGAAATTGCTGAAAGGATAGAAGACGCATATGATTTTGAACTACTATTATTATCATTGTTGCCGCCTTTGACACGTGTCAGGTCTCCACTGGATTCCAAATTATTCATCTCATAACTACTATCTTTGCATCCCTTTGAAGTAATATTAATTGTGGCTGCTTGTGAATTATTTACTTGTTCATCTATTATATCCGAAACCCTAACCGGAGACAAGGATCGGGTACCTTTTCTTGAACAAGATTCCGAAAGTACCCTTTCTCTGCCACGCTGTTGATCAGCTTTCTCAGGATACAACGACGGATGAATAGGATCTTTCCCATTTGGTGGCTTGAAAGGACGAATCTTGCCGCCGTCAAAGAGCTCATCAGCGGCGGATAAGGAAGATCTCTCAAGCTGCCCACTGAAGTTGAACTCGAAATCCTCTTCTTCTTCTTCATTACTTGTGGCTACAGAATGATCATTGAGCTCGCCATGAAAGGGAGAAATGCGAGTAGGGCTAGCAGGGGCACTGAAGAAGAAGTTGGCGTTACCAAATCTTTGAGGGCTTGAAGGAGCAGTCATGTATGGAGATGAACACTTGCTATCAAAGTTGAAGTCCATGGCCGCCGGCATCACCACCTCCATTTCGATTGGTTTTTAAAAATTTTGTTGAGGATTTAATAAGGAGATTTGGGGACAATGGGAAACGGGAAGATGGGAGGAAGCTGGGAAGAAGAAAGATTGGCTAGAGAGAGAGAGAGAGAGATTTGTGTGATGACTAATGAAAATGAGAGCAGCCGCCCCCTTATAAATCCCATGTACCTCTAATGACTTGACTTGTGGTTTTGTGACAAGTGACATTATTATTATTATTATTATTATTATTATTCACCATCTCATGTTTAGGCAAAATACATGTAGGCACCGTATATTTCTTATAATGACATTGCATCACTTTTGATTTGTATTTTATATCAATGAGTCATTTTTTTCATTAATGATGTTAAATGAATGATGATATCATAATGACATTTTTTGTCAAATCACTATATTATAGTGACCTATTGATATAAAATCGAAATGTTACGAAGAGTAATGATATTATCAGAATTTTTTACTGGTGCAAAAATAATCTCAAGATAAATAAATAAATAATTATAATAATTTTCAAATTCATAATAACTATTGAAGACGTAAAAAATTTAACATTTCGAAACATTTCATTTTTTATGGTAATGTGAGAACTATTTTGGTGGTGCTATTTCTAGTGGCTATACGTGACGAAACCAAAAAACCTAAACTTTCCAGAAATTAGTTAAAGAGAAAATTAGTTTCCATTAAAATATAATAAGTGAAATTATTGACAATAAAGAAAAATGGTCCAAAGATAACAACTGAATAGATCCTAATAGACGCACGCGTACACTTCCCAATTTCCTCACCAGTCACCATAAAGACACAAGCCTAGATCCCCCATCACACGCACGCTGAGCTCCCTCACCGCACGCATGTCTGTCACAGCTCCCTTGCTCTACTAACAATAGCCCCTCCACACACAGCCATCAGAGGTAACACTACCAAAATAGTCCTCACACTACCATAAAAATGAGATGTTTGGGATATGAAATTTTATTCTTTTTCAATTTAATAATAATATGAATTTATTATACATAATTATATGAATAATTATTAAATTGAAATTATTATAATTATTATTAATTTTTTATTTTTGGGAGATTATCTTTGCACCATTAAGGAATTCTGACAAACGTCACTAAATTTCTTAACATTTCGATTTGTATTAATGAGCCACTACAATATAGTGATTTGATAAAAATATTATTCTGAAGTCATCATTCAACAATATTAATGTAACATCTCAAAATTTTCAGAGTATTTATAAAAATCCATGTTTAAGATAAATATCTCGTGATATTGACGAAGTCGAGAATTTTATATTTTGATGTTGAAAATATTTTGTGATGATTTAATGATATGTTCCAAGTCTCGGGATTTCATGAATTTGGAAGGACCAAATACACGAATTTTTATTATAATTTAATCGGTAAAAGTATTGTTGTTTCAGCTATAAAAGTAACAAATGAACTTTGATTGAGCTGATTTTGAAGCTATTGAATCATTTTTTTGAGACAAATAATATTTGTGTTCAACGCTTTTTGAAATTTTGAACAAAAAGACCTCGAATTTATAGATTTTCGAAACTTCCCCAATCCAATAGCCTCTTTACAAAAACGTGGGGCTCCTTTGTAATTTTTAAAAAATTTCTTATATATATCCCAAGTTTCTAGAAATTATGAAATATCATAAAATTTATTCCCTCGTTACATTGTAGCACATGCGATGTGGAGAGAGAAGAAGGAGTGGCTGGCGTCTATCCAGCCACTACCGACTGCGAGCGACAAGTCCATTGTGGGGTGGTTCGGCTAGGAACCTGAATCTGTAGCAGCGACACAATCAATTTTTGGATGTATGTGGTGGCCAAAAATAAGGAGAAATGACGCGACTTTTTACCCCAATCTCCACCTATCGTATCGATTCACAATGTAATCCATATATCGCATCGAATCTTATAGAATGTACTACGAAGCTATAGTGGTGGTTTTGTTGATCGGTGTTTGGTTTAATGCAAAACGAGGTAAAATTGAACGGTGAATAGTTACCCACAAGTTCAATTGCTCCGATTTAATTTCTGTCAATTTCTACGCATTCGTGAGGCACTTTTGGAGTCTGTTGGTACCCTCAAAAGTTCAGTAAGACGTCCTGCTAAAAATTAGTTAATTTGACATAATTATAATATGTGTGGATGCTTCTTGTAGATTCGTAGATTACTGTATCAATATGTATTGAGTCAAATGAGCGTGATTGGGTTATATATGTGTTGTTGGTAGAATTCGAATGAAATCGAAATGAATTAGATCGATCCAGTAAGTTATGCAAGTTTCTGGTAAAATCTAATTTCTTGTATGTCGATGTTTTGATGAATTGGATGATAGACATAGGCTAATTATAAAGAATTAAGGTTGATTAAATGTTGTTATTTGAATTTGGGTGATTTAGAATCCGATTATGGCATTTTCGAGCTTTTTAAAAGATTTTCTGAATTTTGGCCGAAAACCAAATATGATGTTATGAATATATTGTATCTTATGTATTAATAGTAATGAAACTGAAATCGTTGAAAATGGATTTATTTTGAGTGTTTTAGGAAGGCCTGAAATTTATATGTAATAAATTAAGAAATTCGTTACCAATGATTCTAACCGTTAATTGTTGATTGTTGGATAGATATGACGAGGATTTGGGATACACGTGAAACTCGGTAAGTGTGTGTATATATACACACAAACACATATATACATACACGCAGCATACACACACATTAGTATGTATTTTTATTGTCACGGAGCCTTATATTATTTCGATTAGGTTAACAGACATTATGAAATTGCATTATAGATTTTTCATGCATACTTCAGGTTGCAAAAGTTTAGGTTGCATCATACCTTTTTTCTGTAAGTTTGAGGCTGATGTTGATGAGTTCAGCTCATCTCCTATTGGTAACGTCCCCATTATATCGAGATATTATAATTAATGAAAAAGTGACTCATTGATACATTTAAAACATGAATCAAATGTGTAGTGTCATGGTCAGAAATCCGTAATAGATACATATAATTGCCTTAAACCTGAGAATGTGAAGAGATAATTTTCCAAAAAATTTATATGTAATTGAATTTTAATCATTCATTTTTCGATGCACCACTCAGTTGAGGCACCGTTTCTAAATTTATTTTGTAATATTATTTGTGATTTGGATTTTTTTTTTTTTTTTTTTTTTTGGTTAAAAGAATTGGAACTTTGGCTCTCCATATTGAATTTTGCATAAATTTTTCTTTAGCGGATAGAGTTTGAGATAATTATTCAGTTAATTTTTATAGTGTTAAAAATTATCCAAAGTAAATTATTTCTAGAACGGTTGGGTTTAACTTTCGAAAAATAAAATAGTTTTTATATAACTTAAAATTTTAATAAGTCATACATGCATAAGTGAAAAAGTAGAGATAAGGAGAATAGATTTTAATAAAATTAGATATTCAATAAAAAAAAATTAAATAATTTTTAAAAATACATCTATTAACTAGATAATTGGTTCAGACCATAATAAAAAGTTTTGTTTGGAGAGGTTCTTCTTTTGATTTATCAAATTAATTAATCAAGTAAAATAAAGCCAACTCAAACTGGTTAGTTGTTCACGTCTTTTTTTTTTTTTTTTTTAATATATATATGAAAAAGAAATATTATTAGTAGTAATTGACTGAGAGTGATGTTTAGAAGTGGTGATTAGCTAAATGTGGTCCTTGATTTTGCTTATTAAAATCTCAATTTGGTATCAAAAGATAATGATAATTAATTAACTTTTCTAATTAGGATAATTTGTGTAGTGTACGTGGTCAAAATTCTATTTTTATTTAAAGAAATAAAATATCTAAAATATATTTCATAATTGGGTTGGAAAATGGAGTTATTCGCTTGCAAAACCATATTTATTATCAACACCAAACAAATTATAACGGTTGGGCTCTCAATTGATCGTTTGCTTTCTCGAAAGTTTTATGTGGCCTAAAGTGAGCCAACAAATTAAGAATTTGGATGATAAAATCATCATCATTGTCCTTTCTTTTTTAATTGGATGCATCTACCTTATAATATATATATATATATATATATATATATATATATATATATATATATATATATGTGATGAATTTTTGTGAAACTTACTCTCACCAATCCGTCGTCTAACATTTGAATTTATTTGATATGAGATAGTTTTGTACAAAAATAAATCAATCACTACATAAAATTTTTAAGTGATTCGGCATTGAATGCTTATATCTATATGGAGAGAATATGGGAAATTTTTATAATATTTATAGTCCAATTATAATATATTAGTTAAATATGAGATTGACTAATACTTTATAAGTCTATGGGATCCAATTCCTTACAAACTAATTTTAAAAATGAGTTCTACTCATGAGTTTACAACAAGTGGTATCAGAGCATACACATTGCCTTCCAATTGTAATCATACGACGCATGGATTGAAGCCAGTATTGCATTATTCAGCTCGG
The DNA here is from genome assembly GCA_019454045.1 of Zanthoxylum bungeanum. Taxonomy (NCBI): domain Eukaryota; kingdom Viridiplantae; phylum Streptophyta; class Magnoliopsida; order Sapindales; family Rutaceae; genus Zanthoxylum; species Zanthoxylum bungeanum. The sequence goes on along the minus strand of SKCR01017194.1, from coordinate 28,585 downwards.
ACTAGGCGGAGTAATACAAAAGCTAGCTTATGTGGAGGTCAAGACTAGGAGTGGCAACGGGCGGATCAGGCATTTTAAAAAATTAATTTTTTGTTTTGTTTTTGAAAAAAAAAATTAATTTTTTGAATTTTTAATATTTAGAAATGAAAAAAAATTAATAATTTCAATGTTTTTAGTGTTTTTTTTTATATTGGACCTTAAAAATTTAATATATATGTATGTATTTTTAAAATTAAAAATTAATTTATATAATTAAAAAAATATTTTTTTAATAATAAAAACGGTTCGAGGCTTATGTTTTTTACCTAAACCTTGTCCAGACTTAAAATTACCTTCGAACTTGGTCGGATCAGGATCAGGTTTTCTACCGCCCCTAACTAAGAATGGAGTGTGTGATGAAATATTATCGTTCATTATTCTATCTTAACTAATTATGAGATTGACTATTATCTTATAAACCATGAGTTTTTTCTCCTTAACATAGTACAACCATTTCTCTTAGGGATGTCATTGAGCTTAACAACTTGGTTCTCTTAAATGTGCATAGAACTATCTTTATACCACTAGCTCGTCTTTATTTGCAATAAAGTCAGATAAAATACCATCTGCTCATGTCCTTGGATCAGTTGTCGAAAATCCATAAACACTTTGTTGATGGTGTTTTCAGGCACTACGGTATTTAAGACAGCACAACAAGGACGAAAGGGTAAATTTCTTTCCCTGGTTAAACTCATGAGAAAGACCGACCACATCATGAACAGACCGACCTCATTACGAAAGGACCGACCACTATGGTCCGGGTGACCGATCACTATAGATGTCGGCAGGAACACTCTCAGCATAAAAGATTGTCATGGCCGACCTCATTAAAACCGACCAGACGACGGGAAGTGTCCAAGACAGCCGCGCCCCATTCTTATGGATAAGATAAGAGAAATGTCCTACTCTCGCAAGGAGAAGGAATCAGAATCCAAAAGGGAATACGAAAGGAGAAGGCAGCATCGGATCAGGAAACCTTACAAGAAGAGAAGATTGAGTCCAGTAGGATTTCTTATACAAATAGGAATCTGATTTCTGTATTATTATAAATAGAAGGGTAGAGCATGTGTAAAAGGCATCTGAAAATCATCACAAGAGTGAGAGATTAGAATCATAGAGCTCTGATTTGTAAAAGCAAGGAAGAGACCTGAGGGGTGAATTTGAGTAATAAAAAGTACCATCCTGTTCTTGCCCGTGGACGTAGGTCGGATCCCAAAATCCACCGAACCACGTTAAAACACCTTGTCTGATTGGCGTATTTTCTTGTTTTCCGCTAAATTTGCTTTTGGTCCCCCATAACCAAACAAATTCACAGTTGGAGGAGGATTTCCTCGGGAGTGATATTCCAATATTACCCTGAGACCAAAATCCACCGTCAACAGTTGGCGCCGTCTGTGGGGAACTTCACAAAAAGCACTTCACGTAAGAAGACAAATGGCGGAGGACGGAAATCACCAACCAGGAGGCCCGGCAATAGACTGGATGAAAAGAATGGAAGATGGCATGAGGTCTATGATGGATCGACTGGAAAGAATGGAAGGAGCAAACAACGAGGAAACTGAAACCGAGGCCAGACAAAAGAAGAAAGAGAAGGAGAAGGAAAAAGAGTAGTAGACATAAGCGAAGACGAGGGACCCAGGAAGAGAGGCCCCTATGGGATAAGATCTGCGGTAGTAGGGAGATCAGAAGGCACATGGGAAGAAGAAGAGGAGGAACAATCACCCGACCCCTCCTCCGACAGTTTTTACAACTCCAAAAGGGAGGATAGAAAGTATAACGAAGAGGTACAGGAGACCTCTGAGTTTGAAGAACGCCACGCCCGGGGCAACAGGCGAACAGAAGAACACAGGAGGCGGCACGGGGGCACAACCCGAGAAATAAAATCTTGGTTGAGAAAAGAGATGACAAAGTGGGGAGAAAGCCTCAAAGTCGGGGCGGGAGACACCCGAGGCGAGGAGGAGGGGTCTCCCCTTACGGAGGAAATAAGAACAGCGCAGTTTCCAAAACGATTTAACATGCCGACCATGGCACCGTACAAAGGCCACTCCGACCCAAGATCCCACATTGAAAACTTTGTTCTCCTAATGGAAGTGCAGGGGGTAATGGGCGACGCCGTATGCAAAGTATTTCCCTTAACTTTAGGGGGACCTGCCATCCTATGGTATAGAAGTCTGGCCCCGAGGAGCATTCAGAGCTTCTCCCAACTTAAGAAGTCATTTATCCGGCATTTCAAAGGAGCCTGCACCCCTAAAAAAACAATAGGGGAGCTAAGGCTCATAAAACAAGGAGACGACGAAACACTGAAAAGCTTCATTGAAAGGTATCATGACACTGTACTCGAGGTCGGAGGCTACGAATCCCAGGAAGCCCTGGAAAGTCTAAAAGGGGCCCTAAGGGTCGGGAAACTATGGACCCACCTGAGGATCCACGAAACACCAGACTACGCCACTGCACTGGAGGTGGCCAGGAAGTACGTCTTACTAGAAGGAGAGGAGAAAGTATCCCGGAGAGGGACAACCGCCAGAGAAAGGGTAACCAGGAGAGAAGACCATCGGCGACCGAGAGAGAGAATTCCGGAAGTTCAACCCAAGACCCAGGGAGTTCAAACCAATGGCACAAAAGGATCAAAGCAAAAGGCCCGCAACTCAAGTAAACCATGTGGTCCGAGAGGAAGCATATATTCCCCTAAGCAAGCCGCCAGGAAAAATCATCATGGAGATACGAGAGAAAGGCCTCTTAATAGAGCCCGACCTTAGGAGGTTCCCCCAGACAGAAAAAACAAAAGATCCTACTGCCTGCACCACAATCTAAAGGGACACACAACCGATGATGAATGCAAGGACCTACGGGAACAAATGGAGGACCTGGCTCGGAACGGGTACCTGAACAATTACATAGACCACGAGATCATGGCCGCCGACGCGCAGGTCGCAACGTCATCGCGAGCAACGATGGCCGGGACCTCTAACCGGTCGAGGAAGAATTATAGCCGAGCACGGGGGACAGAGGTGCTAAAAACAGAAAAAATCCCAACCCACAAAGAAGTCGGTCGACACCCATCATGTTCACCGATGAAGACGCTCAGGGGGTAAGTTTCCCTCATGACGATGCACTAATAATCAAAGCAACAATCGGCGGCACAGAAGTGGACAGAATCCTGGTGGACCCGGGGAGCGAGCAGTAGACATAATTTCCAAAGAAACTTTGGAAAGCCTGGGGGTAGAATGCACAGCTCTAACCAAAGACATCACCCCCCTGTACGGTTTCGGGGGATCAACGGTCGTCCCGCTGGGAAGAATTCAACTAGCTATGACAATCGGGGCCACCCCCAAAACCCGAACAATCATGATAAACTTCACTGTAGTAGACTGCATGAGCAGTTATCAAGTCATTGTCGGCCGCCCCTTCATGATGAGAACCAAGGCTGCAATGTCCTGTTATCACTTAAAATTGAAGTTCCCCACGCGGGAAGGGATCGGGATCATATGCGGAAGCCAGAAGGTAGCCCGCAGCTGTTTTGCCACTTACTCACGAGAGACCCTCTGCGTGGAAAGAGGCACCAAGAAAAGACAGAGGGACGAGGACGACGAGAATACGAAGGAAGACCTTGCCCCTCGGCCCGATAGAGATGCACGGCTCGGAGCAGCCGAAGAATTAGAAGAAGTAAAACTATTCGGGCCAAAGAAAAGCATAAAAATAGGGGGAAGTCTAGACGAGGCCCTAAGAAAAAACTTGTTGGAATGTCTGCAAGGGTACCCCGACGTTTTTGCATGGGGACACGATGACATGCCCGGAATCGACCCAAAATTCATAAGCCATCACTTAGCAGTAAACCCATTACACAAACCAGAGTAAAACAGAAGAGAAGAATATTCAACCAGGAGCGGTGCGGAGCAGAGTAGCGACCGAGGTGGAAAAATTGCTGAAAGCCGGTTTCATCCGGGAAGTAAAATACCCAGAATGGGTGTCCAACGTAGTACTGGTGAAAAAGTCTAACGGAAAGTGGAGAATGTGCGTAGATTTCACCGACCTCAACAAAGCATGTCCAAAAGACAGCTTTCCCCTCCCAAATATAGACCAACTGGTAGATACAACAGCCTGCCAAGGGCTACTAAGCTTCATGGACGCCTTCTCAGGATACAATCAAGTCAGGATGCACCCTGCGGATGAGGAGAAGACCACCTTTATTACTGACCAAGGGCTATACTGCTATAAAGTAATGCCTTTTGGATTGAAAAATGCAGGGGCAACTTTCCAGAGACTGGTGAACAAAGTCTTCAAACCGCTCATCGGCACGACCATGCTGGTATATGTCGACGACATGATAACAATGTCCGAAGAACCAAGAGACCATATAGCCGACCTGAAGAAAACTTTCGAACTCCTGAGGAAACACGGTCTAAAGCTCAATCCAGAGAAGTGTGCATTCGGGGTAGCCTCGGGAAAGTTTCTAGGCTACATGGTAAGTTCACGAGGCATTGAAGCAAACCCGCAAAAGATACAGGCCGTGCTAGACCTGAAGTCTCCCCGGACGGTTAAGGAAGTGCAAAGCCTTACAGGAAGAATCGCCGCACTCAACCGGTTCATCTCACGAGCAACCGACAAGTGCCATCATTTCTTCAAAGTCATCAAGAAAGCTCAAAAAGGGGTCGACTGGACACCCGAGTGTGAAGAAGCCTTCCAGCACCTAAAACAATACCTGGCACAGCCCCCTCTCCTGGCCAAACCCCTCCCGGGGGAGACACTATATCTATACCTGGCCGTCTCAAAGCACGCAGTAAGCTCGGCACTGGTACAAGAGACCGACCACGTCCAGAAACCAGTTTACTACGTCAGTAAAGCCCTGCTGGACGCAGAAACTCGATACCCCACACACGAACTCGTCGCCCTATCCCTGGTCACCACAGCTCGGAAGTTACGACCCTACTTTCAAGCCCATCCGATCAAAGTATACACGGATTTTCCCCTGAGACAAATCTTGCAGAAACCGGAGGCCTCAGGGAGACTGATGAAGTGGTCAGTAGAAATAAGCGAGCACGACATCTCCTACCTCCCAAGAACAGCAATAAAAGGGCAAGCCTTGGCAGACTTCATAGCAGAGCTCACAGAACCGCAGGTCTTGGCCGTAGAAGAAGACAGGTGGAAAATGTCTGTAGACGGGTCCGCAAGCTCGCACGGATACGGAGCAGGGGTAGCACTAAAAAGTGAGAAGGGAGAAGAAATACTGCTCGCCCTCAAATTCGCCTTCAAAACTACAAACAATGAAGCAGAGTACGAAGCGATACTGGCCGGACTAAGGCTGTGTACGGTAGTAGGAGTCCACAATGTAGTGATCAGGAGTGACTCTCAGCTAGCAATACAGCAGCTGAAAGGAGATTTTCAAGCCAGAGAACCAGCCATGGTAGCTTACTTGGCCGAAGTAAAAAAGTGGGTGGAGAAAGTAGGAAACGTACTCTTCGAACAGGTCGGACGAGAAGACAACTGCGAAGCAGATTCCCTGGCCAGGCTTGCCTCTTCAATGAAGACAGAAAACCCCAGGGTAATCCCTCTTATATACCTCCAAGAAAGAAGCATAGGGGAGACAGAGGTGGACGTGCTAGAAGAAGAAGACAAAGATTCATGGATGCAACCGATCAGGAGATATCTAGAAACGGGAGAAACCCCCGAAGATAAAAAAGAGGCCAGAAAGCTGAAATTCAAGAGTACCAAGTTTTCTCTGATTGAAGGAGTACTCTACCGGAGAGGATACACCGTACCCCTCCTAAGATGCCTAGCACCAGAAGAAGCAGACTACGTGCTCAGGGAGATTCACGCGGGCATCTGCGGAAGTCACGCCGGAGGAAGATCAATCGCCTTCAAAGCCTTGAGGCAAGGGTTTTACTGGCCAACCATGCACCAGGATGGCATGAGGATAGCACGGAAATGCGAAGGTTGCCAGAAGAATGCCGACCTCTACCATCAGCCGGCCGAGCAACTGACCACCATATCCAGCCCCTGGCCTTTTGCACAGTGGGGGCTAGACATCATAGGGCCAATGCCGAAAGGACGAGGTCAGGCAAAATATGCAATCGTGGCCATAGACTACTTTACCAAATGGGTAGAGGCAGAGCCCTTGTCCACCATCTCAGAAAAGAAGGCCACAGAGTTCCTGAAAAGAAATATAATCTGTCGGTTCGGAATCCCCCAAGCGATCATCACTGACAACGGAAAGCAGTTCGACAGCAGGGGATTCAGAAAACTTTGTGAAGACCTCCAGATAACCTTAAAATTCGCCTCGCCGGCCCATCCCAAGTCGAACGGGCAGGTTGAAGCCACCAATAAAACCATCAAGTCAAACCTGAAAGCTCGGCTCGGATCAAGCAAAAGCCTATGGGTCGAGGAGCTACCGGAGGTACTGTGGGCACACCGAACGACCTTCAAGGACTCAACAGGAGAGACACCCTTCTCCCTATCATACGGATGTGAGGCCGTCATCCCAGCAGAGATCGGAGTATCAACCCACCGGGTCCGTCACTTTGAAAACGAACGGAACAAAGAACTTATCAAAAATCACCTCGACCTGATCGAAGAGAAGAAAGAAGAGAGCAGTCAGCAGTAAGAGCAGCCATCTACCAACAGAGAATGGCCCGATTCTACAATAAAAGAGTTCGGACCCGCTCCTTCCTGCCAGGTGATCTAGTACTAAGAAAGGTGACCCTAAACACCCGACGACCTGAAGAGGGTTCGTTAGGTGCCAAGTGGGAAGGACCTTACAAGATCATTGAGATAGTAAGACCAGGAGCCTACATCCTGGGGCGTCTGGACGGCACGAGGTTGAAGAAACCATGGAACGCCGAGATGTTACGAAAGTACTTCCCGTAAAGACCAACTTTCCTTTCTTCTATTTCCTTTTTTTTTGCAGAAGCCGGACAAAACACCAAACCAGGACAACTGTTGTAAAAAGGGCGGTCCACCCCCAAACATGAATAAAAATTCATTTTTTGACGAAATCCTTTAAATTCGACAAACAACGGATCAGGGCTGGATTTCATTCCGCTGAGGCCGTTTGTTCTAACAGCTCGGGGACGTAACATTCCCCCGGAGTCTGTCTTTGGACTGGGGACGTAACATTCCCCCAGTGCCAAGTGATTCTAACAGCTCGGGGACGTAACATTCCCCCGGAGTCTGTCTTTGGACTGGGGACGTAACATTCCCCCAGTGCCAAGTGATTCTAACAGCTCGGGGACGTAACATTCCCCCGGAGTCTGTCTTTGGACTGGGGACGTAACATTCCCCCAGTGCCAAGTGATTCTAACAGCTCGGGGACGTAACATTCCCCCGGAGTCTGTCTTTGGACTGGGGACGTAACATTCCCCCAGTGCCAAGTGATTCTAACAGCTCGGGGACGTAACATTCCCCCGGAGTCTGTCTTTGGACTGGGGACGTAACATTCCCCCAGTGCCAAGTGATTCTAACAGCTCGGGGACGTAACATTCCCCCGGAGTCTGTCTTTGGACTGGGGACGTAACATTCCCCCAGTGCCAAGTGATTCTAACAGCTCGGGGACGTAACATTCCCCCGGAGTCTGTCTTTGGACTGGGGACGTAACATTCCCCCAGTGCCAAGTGATTCTAACAGCTCGGGGACGTAACATTCCCCCGGAGTCTGTCTTTGGACTGGGGACGTAACATTCCCCCAGGGCCAAGTGATTCGAACAGCTCGGGGTCGGGCGATTCCCACCGGAGTCTGTCTTTGGACTGGGGACGTAACATTCCCCCAGTGCCAAGTGATTCTAACAGCTCGGGGACGTAACATTCCCCCGGAGCCTGTCTTTGGACTGGGGACGTAACGTTCCCCCAGGACCAAGTGATTTGCTCAGCTCGGATTCGGGTTACATCCCACCGAGTCAAACCCTTTCGGTTTGGGGAGGTGATATGCCCCCAGAACCCAAGTCATTCACTCAGCTCGGGGTCGGGTTACGTCCCACCGAGTCAAACCCCTTCGATTTGGGGAGGAAACATTCCCCCAAAATCAGGGTCCGTTACCCAGCTCGGGGTCGGGTTAGACCCCTCCGGTTCATAATGACCCCTGAAGGGTCTCATATTGTTCGGACAACAACAAAAACAAAGGAGGGAAGAAATAAGAGAAGACATAAATATACATGTGTATATAAAAAATATAGTGTTGTTACATAGGGCCCCGGTAGGGTTACCCTTTTCATTCAGCCCGCACAGGGGCAGGAATTTCTTCCTCTGATGGTTCAGGCGGTGGGGGAAGAAGCGGCTCGGCATCAGGAGGAGGAACAGCTGCTTCATCCTCGGCTGGACGACAGACCTCTACCTCAGGGGCAGGGATCTCAATGCAGTCTTCACCGGCGGCCGGAGCCTCAGGACGTTCTTCGCAAGAAGCCTCGGAAGCTGGAACAACCGAAATAGGGGCGGGATCCATCACCTCCTCAGGAAGGGAAGGGAGCCACTTCCTAAACTCCTCCTCGGAGATATCCCCCTTGCAATAACTGATGGCTGCACGGATGGGGTCCATGTTCAGATTTGGCAGCACCATCGGAATCAGCTCAGCACAGTCACCAACCCCCTCTAGGCGGATAGCCTCCTTCTCGGCCTCAAGCTCACCCTCCCTCTTCTCGAGCTCGATCTCTCTCTCCTCGAGATCAATCTCCCTCTCCTCAAGCTCGGTTTTCTTCCTTTCAAGACTATCTCGGGCCCGTTCAGCCTCCTCGGCATTGTTCTTCAACTTGGCCTCAGCACTTACTACCTTCCCCTTCAGAACGCCGATTTCAGATTGGGCAACCTTCAGGTCCTCCCTGGCATTATCAGCAAGTTTTCTTTCCAGCACGGCAGCTGCTTTGAGAGCCTTGTTCGTTTTAAAATTCTCAACAGCGGCCGCCTCAAGATTCTTGATCACCTCCTCCCGGTCAGCCAGCTTTGCCTCCACTTCGGAAAGGCGACTTTGAAGCCTCTGGGCCTGACCGCCCTCGGACAGCAGAGTCAGAAGAAGACCCTTGTTCTTAGCCATAAGGTAGTTGGCCTGCACACAAAAAGAGAGGAAGGAGTCAAATACAAGAAAAGAGAAGATCAAGATCCAAAAAACCGGGAAGGTGAATAAAAATACCTTCGCCATCTGAGAACTCATCTCCGCCACAACACCTTCAGGAGACACATCCTCATACCTCGAGATCTCCTCAGGAGGAATCACCTCAGCCAATTCATTAAAGGCCGGCACTAAATGAGAAATGGCCTCCCGGATGTTTTCCCCCAAGTCATCCACCCCGAGGACCACAGGGCCCTTCCGTTTTCTGGAGGAACTTTCAGAGGACTTCCTCCCCCTACGAACGTCCTTCCTCTTAACCGGAGCAGCTTCCTCTTCCTCCTCCGCTTGGACCAACTCAGTCTCCTCGGCCCCAAACTGACGCCTCCTCTTCCTAAAAGGTTTCGGCGGACTGGCAAGGTGAGCAGATCCTGATGATTGCACGCCAGAAGGTGAGGACAGCCCCCGAACACTTGTTTGGACTTGTCCAGGAGATATATTCTCAGCAAGATCGGTCCGTATCTGGGAAGTTTCAGCACGGCCGGCTTTCTTCATGGTACCGGCCAACTTCTCAAGAAACTTTGGCCTCTTCGACATGCCTACAAGAAAAAAAAAAGGAAATCAGGGACCGAGCATATAGCAAAGATATCAAAACATGATGAAACGAACAAAAAAAGATCATCAAAACAGCCATCAGACACCTACCTATCCGACCTGAGACTTCTAAAGGGACAGCCCGAATAAGGCCAGACTCAACAAAAGCCGCGTCATTTACCAGCTCCTTCCAGAGGGCGGCATACCGACGAGCCCAATATACTCGCCGCCGGACCCGGCGGGAAACCTTGGGAGCATCCCTCCAACAGGCTAAAAAAAAGAGACGAAAGAAGAAGGTAAGGACCCAAACAGAAAAAAAGGGGGGGGGGGAAAGAAAAAGCTAAAGAACAATCTCCTAACCTCCCGCACTGAAGATATCCGGTACTAAGATCTCCCCTTCATCCGACCTCAAGGTCCGCCCCCAATCCCCAGTGGCCCAGAACCAGAGATCTTTAAAATTCTTATTCGAATCAGGGAGTTTCTTAACGACATTGGACGAGCTGTCATAAGCTGAAAGGTAATACCATCCATGGTACGACCTGGGATTGGCTTTCAACCGATATAGCCTCTTCACCTCTTCAAAAGAAGGATCGCCGAGTCCTGCCCGATGCCAAACCACGTACAAACCGGCCAGAATCCTCCAACTGTTTAGACTCAGTTGGCAAGGGGCAAGCTCCATCTCGGCCAGCATCCAAGCGAAATAGCGTTGCATCGGCAGCCGCAGCCCACATTCAAAAAAGATAGGAAGAAGCGCCACCGAGCCCTCGTCAGGCTGACTAGCACGATCCATTGGACCGGGAACTTCTAGAGCAATATCTATCGGGATGCTGTATCGTTGCCGCAATAACGCCAGATCATCCTCGGTTATCTTAGAAGGACGGTTCATATCCAGAGCCGACGACCCAAGCTCTCCAGGCTCTGGATCCTTCCGAGGAACCCTCTGATGATAGGAGTCGTTTTCGACCTCAGAAGGAGGAGGGGGGGTAGTATCAAGATCTTCTACACTGGGCGCCCCTGAGCCCGAGGAGAGCTCTTCAGCTGGGGGAGTTGAGATTTTGACAGGCCTTTCGGAGGAAGAATTACTGTCAGACATCCCTGACACCCAGAAAAACAGAGAAAGGGGGAGAATCAGTCTACGAGAAGCTACCCACGGCGCCCGTGCTAAAACTAGGTTTGGAGTCTCTAAAGAAGTACCCTAAAACAAAACCCAGCAAAAACCACAAATCTCTCCCTAAGCAAAATAAGCAGATAGAATCACAACACAGCAAAAGAAGGCAGATCGTTCAGAAGACTTACTTGATCCTCTCGGAAACAGGAAGTTACACACGGCGGTGATGCTCGCTCCTTAGGTGCTCGGCAACGAAGAAGGATGAAGACCGCGGCTTGAGCTTCGAGAACGCGGAGTTAAGTAGATCACAAAGAAAAGAAGCACACGATTGCCGAAAAAATGGGCACAGTGAAACCCTCGTTTTTCTTATAGTCATGACTAGGAGGCACATCACCGTCGGTTTTAGCGGGAACCCAGCGGATGTTTGACAAATGTCGAAAGTTAGAAAAAACCCTAATGACTGATTTGATGGGCATTTAAGAAGACATGATAGTTGTGCTTCTCGAGGAAAGATGAACGAAACGGCAAGAAGATTCTCTTTTGCATTCTGGGACGACTACCAGCAAGAACAAACAGTACACCCTCTCCATATAGTTCCCGGCACCAACTCGCATACTCGTTGGAACCAGAAACTAGGGGACAGATGTTGATGGTGTTTTCAGGCACTACGGTATTTAAGACAGCACAACAAGGACGAAAGGGTAAATTTCTTTCCCTGGTTAACATCATGAGAAAGACCGACCACATCATGAACAGACCGACCTCATTACGAAAGGACCGACCACTATGGTCCGGGTGACCGATCACTATAGATGTCGGCAGGAACACTCTCAGCATAAAAGATTGTCATGGCCGACCTCATTAAAACCGACCAGACGACGGGAAGTGTCCAAGACAGCCGCGCCCCATTCTTATGGATAAGATAAGAGAAATGTCCTACTCTCGCAAGGAGAAGGAATCAGAATCCAAAAGGGAATACGAAAGGAGAAGCAGCAGCATCGGATCAGGAAACCTTACAAGAAGAGAAGATTGAGTCCAGTAGGATTTCTTATACAAATAGGAATCTGATTTCTGTATTATTATAAATAGAAGGGTAGAGCATGTGTAAAAGGCATCTGAAAATCATCACAAGAGTGAGAGATTAGAATCATAGAGCTCTGATTTGTAAAAGCAAGGAAGAGACCTGAGGGGTGAATTTGAGTAATAAAAAGTACCATCCTGTTCTTGCCCGTGGACGTAGGTCGGATCCCAAAATCCACCGAACCACGTTAAAACACCTTGTCTGATTGGCGTATTTTCTTGTTTTCCGCTAAATTTGCTTTTGGTCCCCCATAACCAAACAAATTCACAGTTGGAGGAGGATTTCCTCGGGAGTGATATTCCAATATTACCCTGAGACCAAAATCCACCGTCAACACACTTTTTTTTTAATCATTGGAAATCTGTCGTCAAACCACCACTTCCGAGTTTAATGAGAGTAGGTAAAATCTCCGACTGTCTCAGGTTCTTATAAGAAACGTACTCCATGAATTCGAATCTATAACCTGAATGTCAGATCATGAATCTTATACCACTAAGTCACGACTCACGAGGACTCACCTTAAACACATACATACATGCTATTTTTCAGTAATTAGATAAATGAATGAGTAAATGAGAGCTTATGTATTCTTTCTCTCTCTCTCTCTTTATTTATGGAATACAATGAATTATTAATTATTAATCGTAAAGAATTTATACAAAAGTCCAAATATTCACCATTTGATGAAACATGGTGGGTAGTTGGCACGTTTCTGATGTTAGAATCAATCAATTAATTGATTATTATATTTTGTGTTTATTTAATAAATTAATATACCAAACCAAATGGAAAGTTGTTTGCAATGGAAATTATTGTACCAACTACCAAGTCAATTTTTGGTCCATAATAATACAACTAATGTGAAATATTTTATCCAATTTGAGAACCTTCTATATATAATTTAAGACCTTTATTTTGGATTTATGGTGATGCAAACTTATTCCAATCATATAAAACGACAATGTTAGTATATGAATTCATCAAATTCTCACATTATGGCTAACCCAATTCATACCACGTTTTACAAAAGATTAATTTTCAATTTTTAGTCATTATATTTTTACAAAACATTCATCATAAGGATTAAACAACCACTTTTTTTTTTTTTTTTTTTTTTATAGGAACTTATTATTTTTTTCACCTAAAAATAATGGCGTCAAATTAAAAAAAAATTTAAATAAATCAATTTTCACCCTAAGTTACTAACTGTATATTATTTTACCCGAAATTTTGGAGCAATTATCATTCATCTATCTTTGATTTGTGAAAATTAATACATTTTATAAATTTTTAAAAGTTTACTTCAACAAATAACAAACTATTGTAAAAATTGTGGACGGATAAATAGTAAATCCTGAATATTATAGAAAAAAAAATGTCATTATCCTTTTTTTTTAAAATACAAAGAAAAATGACAAATTAGTACCTAACCTAAATTTCAAAACACGAAGAACAAACAAAAACAAAACCAAAACGAAGAGCAAAACCAACAAACAAACAATGGCTTGCCTTTCCTTGATACTTCATCACCCACATTATCTAGAAGATTGAAAATTAATTAAAGGGCATCAATATGATAATAAGAATTAATGACGCATTCGAAAAATATTCTATTGTTAATTTTTTTTTAACATTTAACTTAACAGTGTAATTAAAAAAATAATTTGAGGTTTAATTTATTGATCCACGTGAAAAAATTGGCTTGTTGATTAATTTAATATTGGTTTTATAATCAAGATCGGTCGTGACTATAGGCAGACTAGACCTCTAATTTTTTTAAAAATAATTAACGGGCAAGTGCACATCATCATTATTATTAGCCTCAAAACATAAAAATAATCTTCAATTCGGAAGATATCAGAGCCTGATTTATTTACAATGTAGCTTAGTGTGGGTAATTAAACAAAATGTTTCTATTTAGTAGCAATTTTGGGGAAATATCTTATGATATTACTTAATATTTGTTTCGCATGACTTCTCCATTAATTAAAAGAAATTTTTTTTAAGCGAAAAAAATATTGTCAATCAAAATATTTTCACAATATCTAATAAAAATTCGCATTGACAATCAAACCATTGAAATATTTTATTAGATTAAAAGCTCAACTTATAATAAAAGCTCAATTAAATTTTATTTGAATAAATTCTATTTGAAAAATTATATTAACTTATTAAGTAGAGTCTAACTCTTAAATATTTTATGTTTTTTTTTTTTTTAATTAAAACCTGCTAATCACTAATAAGTGATAGAGTCTTACGTTTTCCAAATGATTCCTATCCAATAATTACATTATGGTCTATTTTAAATATTTTTAATTATTGGTTCTGACATTTCTATCAAACAATTTGTTGATTAAGTGCTAATTAGTCTTTGGTGGCCCTAATTTCAACTAACTTTTGTTTGTTTAATAGCTGCATTTTCCACTATATATCACGTCTTTGTTTATTATTGGCTTTATAATTTCCCTTATTAAAATCAAAATCCGAGATATAATGTAACTGAATTTTTTTAATGAAATGGACTAATATCAAGTTAATATAAGAAATTAAACCATATGATACTTTTGAAAAAATATATTTTATAAATATTGGGGGTGGGCATTTTCTGGTTTTGTTTTGTTTTTTTATTGAATCGAACCATTATGGTTTTTCATCAAACAAAATTATTTGAATCGATTATAAATTTAAAGCGAACCAAATCGAAATTTCAAACATCCCACCATTAAATTATATATTTTAAAGAATATTTTTTAATTTATTTACGGTTCGGTTTTGAACAAAATCGAGCAAAACCAAAACAGAAAGAACCTAAGTTCAGTTTGGTCACATGTTCAATTTGGTTCACTAGTTTTTTGTCCACCCTAATACATAAAATTATTTCTCTTTAAATATCAAACGATCCACTTAAACTAAAACCGAGATGTTTAAAAATATTAATATGTATGTTCTATAGATAAAATTTTAAATAAGATTATTCTTAATTATTTTGTTTGATTCGTGTTATTATTTGTTTAAAAGGCATTTAAAAAAAAAATTGAGGTTTTGAAAACAAAGATATGTTCTATTTTTCAGAGTAAAAAGTTAAAAAAATTAGAAGTCGTCAAAAGATAGATTATAAATCACTATATTTTTTCCTTAAATTAATTTTTGCTTTATGATGCAAATTAAAAAATATGGTCGTGCCTTCTTAATGGATTAAACATGAAACTCATTTTTGCTTTGACGACGCTTAGTGTCTGATTATAATAATATCACATAATTGGAAACCACCTAATTTGACCGAAATTTTATCAAATTATTTAATCTAAATATTTATTTACAAAAAATTCAAATGTCAAATCAAATCTTGCGTATGCAGCTAAAGATTCCATCTTTTTAATTAGCATGACATTGTGACGACAAGGTGACTAAAGAATTATTGGACTATGGACTAAATTATAAGAACAAATTTTATAAGCTTGTTAAGTTTAATTAAATAGTTACAATAAGAGTGTACATCAGAGGAAGTATAAAAGCACTCATGAGAATTACATGATTCGGAAACAAACTTGTCCAGCAAACACCACTCGTGTTAAAATTTACTACATTGTTGAAATCTCAATCTTTTGTAACACTACAAGAAAATTAACCTTTAGTTTCAAAAAATTTCGTCGATAAAAGTTAAAATTTCGACGTTAAAGGTCTTCGGCATCGAAGTAAAATTTTGACCAGAAAGCTTGGTCGCTGAAGGTATTTAGTGTTAAAAAGTGATTTCGACGCTAAAAATATATATTCAGCGATGAAATATTTTGTCGACAAAAGTACTTATCTTTAGCGTCAAAAATCATTTTCGACGCTAAAAGTAAATACTTTTAGCGTCGAAATTGGTTTTTGACATTAAATACCTTCATTGACAAGCTTTTGCGTCAAAATTTTATTTCGACGTAGAAGACCATTAGTGACGAAATATTTTGACGGTTGTACGGGTTAAATTTGGGCTAAGGGCAAAATCATATTTTCATCTCGGGCCCAATATTATTCCAAACCCAAATACCTAACAGTATACGGCCCATGAGACTTAACTATTCTTATATAAAGCTCAACTCCTACAAACAACCAAATTATTGGGCCAAGGCCCACACTCAAAGGAGAGACCTACCAAATAATCTTTAGACCTACCGGCTACTAAACTAAAGAAAGTTTTTTTTTTTTTTTAATAACCCCACGTGATTGGCTGTTTAGGTCACTAAAGGGTTAAGCATTTACTGTATTAATTAAACTCATATCTTGATAGCCTATAAAAGGGGTCATAATTCAAAATAGTGGAGAGATTTTTTTTAGCTCTCATACTTGAACTCTAAAACGAGATCATCATCTAAACGCTAGCTCACTGCCCTCACAGCAGTCAACGGAGGTCAAGGTAACCCTGGACCTTGCTCTTCCTTATTTTCCGCTCGTCTTCACTACTGACTTGAGCGTCGGAGTGCCTACGGCACCCACCACACCAGTGGGTAGGAACTCCCTGCTCACTCTACCTTTATCTTGCAGGATCGCTAGTGCCCCATTTCTTACGAATTCACGATTGTGGGCCAGAGGCGAAATCTAGCATCCACAATGCTAAAGGTGAAAATATTAAAAATAAAATAAAATAATCATTATAATTAGTTTTAAAAACTAATTATAACAAAATTGACATTACAAATTAATTTTAAACTAAATTTCATTATAAAAGTAATTAAATTTTTAGAAAACATAAGAACATCATTATAAATTTGTTACAAAAAATTATAACAAAGATATCTTTATTGATAAAATAAAATTATAAAATTTATCACAACAAAAAACATAAAATAATAAACAAAATGATAAAATATAATTTTCTATATATTTTCTTCATCTTCACTTTAATTTGCTTTTCATTTTCTTCACCATATTCATTTCCACTATTTCTTCATCTTCATATTTCCCTAAAAAAAATAACAAAAAATGAAACAAAATCCTCAAGGACAATGAATTTTAGATATGAAATAAGAGTACGAGAGAAAGAAAGTGAGAATAGGAGAAATGAATTTATAGGAAAAAAATAACCTTTAGCGACAAAAGCCTATTTCGTCGCTAAAGGTCCTCAAATAACTGGATTTATTTCCGCCAAAATTTTGATCTTTAGCATCGAAATTTTTGACTTTTAGCATCAAAAATTCGTCGCTAAATGTCAAAATATTTGAATCAAAATTTATTACGCGAAAAAAATCAAATTTTAGAAGACAGGAAATTGAAAATTGAAAATTTACTCTTTAACGTCGAAATTAAAATTCGACGCTAAATGATAGTATTTTTTTTTATATTTTTAATATTTAAGAAAATATCCAGCATTCTAAAATCATATTTAAAATTGCTAAAGGCCTACCCTTTAGCGTCGAATTTAAATTTCGACGCTTAAGGCTCTACCCTTTAGCGTTGAACAACTAATTCGACACTAAAGATGCAACCTTTTAACATCGAATCTAAACAATCTACTACTTTTAGTGAAAATTCATTTTACTTGTGAAATTCATTCACAAAGAGATTAATAGATTGTTTATATAAAATAGACAATGAGTATTGAAAATTAGAAGATTAATCTCTTATATATAAAATTAGGCTAAACTAACAGTTGTTCAGCTTTTCCACGATATAAGAACTTAGATATCTATGTTTATGTTCTATAGTCTTTTGTCTTCAATTTTGTATTTTATTTTTATAAACCGACCATTCCCAGAGTTATATTTGGACAATGAAAAAGAACACGGAAAATCATATTTCGAAAAAATAATAATAGACATTGTCATGATCTAAAATCGGGATTAGTGACTTTTAGATCAAAAATACAAAAATTAATCAATTCGAAAATTAGTCAAATAGTCAAAAGTTCCAAGAAATCGGTCAAAGGGTCAAAACATATCGCAAAGACTTTAAAACAAAATAAAATATAAAATCATATAAAAAAATAATTAAAATATTCTCACAGTTAAATGTGAGCACCTGTTGTGAATAAATAATCACAATTCAAATAATGATCCGATTAAGCATCACTCAAATAAATTCACAATCTGATAATTTAAATACAAATCAAGTTCGTAAGGTGTGTGTGTGTGTGTCTGTGTCCGTCCAATAAAACAATATCAATGATGTGAGTATATGAAAAATCTACAATTTATACATATATGTAAATAAAATATACATCATCAATATAATATATCAATTTATGAAAAATCGTCATGTGAACACAAATATGGTAGATCTGAGTAATGTCACACGAGGTCGCGTAACCAGACACCCAATACGGGAGCTGTGAGTAATCAATGTGCCACATGGGGCTACATAACCAGTCACTCAAATGGGAGTCATGAACCAGACACCACAAAGGAGCTGTGAATAATCAATGTGCCAGCTGGAGCCATATAACCGGTCATCCAAACAAGGTCATAAACCATACACCTAATACGAAAGTTATGAACCAGTCCCACCAGAGGCACTGTGAATATGACACACATGGCCGAGTAACCAAACACCCAAGAATAAGGCTGCGAACCAAACACCCTATATGAGGATGTGAATCATAATCATACAACACATATATCCAATTTTTATTTAATTACCAATCCAATCAATTAATCAATTTTTACAACCATATAGTTATTTATCAAAACCAAAACAGATTTATCACACCATGATGGTCACGGCGTGCCGCCCGACGTGCCATCTCATATTTTCATAAAGCATGGTTAATATTAAAACACATTTTATATCATTTTCATATATATATATATATATATATATATAAAATGATTTAAAACCACAATCAAGGTGAGAAACCGAATCTCTACCTCAACCCAATATTCGAAATGCGAAACCGATCCCACAATAGTGATCAACACGTCAAGTCTATTATGTTGGTTACATTGTTACATAATCCTCCTCGGGCCCACCTGGCACACCTTACGAGGCATGTAGGTCCCGTTGATCGGTGACTGTCAATTGGCCACTCAAAAACAACATCTCAAAACCTGAGATGTAAAATATCCAAATCAATATCCTGTACAATTCTAACAGACATTCAACATAGTTCTGTCTAAAAAAAAAACTTCCCACTTAAAATCCAATACCATAAAAATGCAAATCTGGTGCCTATAATAATCATACATATTCATACTTCATATCCAACTCTACAATTCACAATTAGCACTCCAAATCTCAAATCCATAAACCAAGTCTCAATACAATTTAATATTCCGAAATTGATAAATTTATAAACGTAATAACACTATAATACACAAAGTTAGAGTTCAGGTTCATTACCACACGAAATGATCAGCCGAACACGTCGGAGATATCGAGCACAAGAAACTGCCCGAGACACGGCCGCGTGTGGCCTTCACGTGCTGCTACATGTGTCAGCGTATGAAGCCCACGAGTTGGTGAGTCTCGACATGGCCAACACCAGAAGATGTGCGTTGATGTCCTGAGTCCAATGGTGGTGGTCATCCACTGAGATAAGCCCCGGTTTTCCGTGAATCAGCCAAAAATCATCAGTGTTTCCAAGCTCATCTTCATCGAAGGGCCACTGCTGGCTTCAATATCACCACCAAAATGTTCCTCATGAATTCCTCTATAATTCCCCAAACTTAGATTGCCAGAAAATTAGCTCAACCGTCAGGTTTCTCATTTTCTCTCTCTCTCTCTCTCTCTCTATCGTATTCTCTCTCTAAAAATGATGGTTCAATATTTTTGCTCAAATGTGGAAGAATGTGAGATTTTATAATGGTTAGAAATTATCAGTTGGCAAGATTAATTTTTAGTCAATTTGACATTGAGAAAAACATATTAAAACTCTATCAATTGATCCAAATTTCAGAAAATTCGAAGTTTGACTCAATAACCCAAATTTTGACCAAGGCTTTTACGGTAAAAATACAATAATACCCTTAAAAATGGGTTATTACATCATTCCCTCTTTTAAATAATTTCACGAAATTCAAAATACTAAAGGGATCAAGGTACAACATCACACATGAAGGTTAAATAGATGAGAGTATTTTCCAAATGCTTTAGTCTTAAACTCGAAAGCATGATTCCATATAATGCCATGTCTGACAACTAGATCCACTAATATAGTATTGTTCGCTTTGGTCCTTACAACAAGGATGGATCTCAAGCCCAAACTTTACCACCGGCTTTGTTCGTGGGACCACCGATTTTTAACCCATTGGCCTAAAACACATTATTGATAGTACAATATTCCATAAGACATTCACAAATAGAATTTCTTCTATATGAGATATTGACTTTCTGATCTAAGATTGATCTGACGTCTCATCGTAAGTCACAATCTCATAGAAAGAATTTCCAATTAATGAAAAGTCATGAGTAAGTCAGGATGACACGTTCACAATATTGAATCATGAAAACATCATTTCCATAGGATGTTTGTGGTGTAGAACCCATGTCATACGCAACTGGACTAAATATTTTAAGAATTTCAAAGGTCTATAATACCATGGGGCCAACTTGCCATTAACATCGAACCACTGAACTCCCCAAAAGAAGAAAAATCTTCAAAAAATCAAAATCTCAATCAAGACTCTTAGAATTTCATTCCCAAATAATATATCTCCTTTGGTAATACTGGGTCATTCGCAAAAAATCACTTATCACTCGAATACTCTCAGTAGTCATCCTTAATCAAAACAGGCCCAAGAGTAACACGATCTCCTGTTTCGGCCAAACGTAGAAGAAAACTATACTGAATTTCGTAACAAAGTCCAGAGTGAACCACTCAAGGATTTGCAAAACCATTTCAGACGAACCATGTCTTTTTTTTGTCCTAAGTAAACTAGACACATAGAACATAATAACATGTCCCACTCCAACTTTGCAATAATTTATAACTGACATCTATGCTAATCTCTGGTGTTCAAACTTCATCGAATGACCAAATCCCACATTGAGATATGTACTTTATCACAACATGTTTCATTTCCTAGTCACTGGGATCGCCTCATTAAACTCTATATAAAACTTTAAGATGTACTGAAGTCTATACCTATGCACTTTTGATAGAGAAATCCCCCAAGCTCAGAGTCTTTTAATACAATCAAGTTGCACTTCCCATATGAAGAAACATATATGTATTTATTCCTCACTCATCCAAATGTTTGCCATCATGCACTAGTACAAGACATAATCTAGTTCCACAAGTAAGTAAACAAATTATAGGCAATTCATCAGTATTATAAACTTCAATGAATAGTGCATTTGTCAATCTCGCCAATGGTATAGCCATTTAGAGAAGTTCTCGGGTAAAATGTCAATAGTAACTCGCCAATACAACAAACCTTACACCCCTGACACATTATAAGGTATTTCCCAATGTATTACATCCTTAAGTTTAGCTGGGTCCATTAGAATACTTTTTTAGAAAGTGAGAAGTTGTAAGAATTTAACTTCTGACATCCATAAACCACCTTATCCCTAGCATACATTTGATGCACCCTTAAAGTCTAAAAGAAAATCCTCAAGTGTATCTCTGTTTCCTTCTGAGTCTCTAGAAAAATTAAAATATCATTAATAAATACAGTAGCAAATTGATCCAAATAAAGGTCTAAAGAATATGTTTAAGGGGTTTATAGAAGCTGCTAGAGCAATAGTTAACCAATATGAGTAATAGTTAAATCATCTAGTTCCAATAGATGAAACTCAACAATTATACTATGACAACTTGCTCATCTAGTGAGATATTAACCTTTTTAGGCAGCTCGTAATGTCCCAACACCAAAGTTCTGGCCCAACACCAAAGTTCTGGCCCATAAGGTTTCAATCTTATTCCAATATCAAGGTGGCTCAACTCCAAAACCTTGTCCCGAAAGGGTCTTACTATTATACCAGGAGCTATTCATAATAAGTCCATCACATACATCTTCCCAAATAATGTACGATGTCACGACTATACTATAGGTCACTACATTGCCTCCTAATAAAGCTCGATACGACCCTAAGGGCCTCAAGCACAATATCTATGAGAAGGTCGTTCCTCTGGCAAAAAGGCCCACCATACTATAACACTTCGGTTATCATGACTTGTCCATTATGATCACTCTTTTTAGGCATGATATGTTAGTATACATATAATCATGTATTTGTGAGTTCGACATACTCTTAGCACTTCCCGGGAGCTCGTGAATATTTTCTTTCAATTTCAGCACTCATTTTAATTTAACAACACTTATGAATAGTTTTCAATTATTTTTATGATATCTTGAGCTACATATATCATTTTTCAGTGATTTCAGCATCTTTGGAAAACTTAGACATAAGATTACAACTTTCATGTTAAGTATTTTCCTTAAAAACATGTGTAATTAAGTCAAATTTAAGCTAAAATTTTAAGTTCCTGCACTATATGAAAATAGTAATAATTTTGACATGTGAGTCTTATAAAAATGACATTTTTTATTTAGAAAAGATCAAAGCATGTGTGTGGCTCATTGTTTTCCCCCATTTTCTCATCTCCCTCTCACGAAACCTCAACCCTCTTATTCCTTATTTTTTTATTCTTCACGGCCGACACAACTTACAAAGAAATTGAGTTAATTTTTCTTGCAAGTTCATGAGCTATTCAAAGAAAGTAAGTCTTTTAGTCTCATCTTAGTAGTTATTCAAATGATTCAAACATGTTTTCTAAGTTTTGGCATTTGAATCCATGAAACCAATGTTAGATTTATGTTCAAGTTTCATTAGGAGGTTGATTTGAATGATAAGCATGTTATATTGGTGTTTATTATCATGATTTATGTATGGATTTGGGTTGGATTAGAACCCCTAGGTATGAGCTTATTGTTTCCATGAACCTATGGTGTAACAAGTCATGTTAGATGTTGAAGGATATGGTGGTTTTGTTGTGAATTAATGGTGTCTTGGTTATGGGTGCTTGAATTTTACCCTTATGATACAATGAGATGAATTCAAAAACAGATCCAGAATCGTGCTCGTGTCACGTTGCAACATTAAACGTGAGATTTTGTCTTAATTCTTACCTTAGGTGAGTCGCGACATGAGAAGTTCTATTGGCATCGCGACACTTATGACTCTACATCACAACACGTCAAAGCTCTTTAGCTAGTATGGGCATATGTAATATTCATGTACATGTTTATTATGATAATTACTTATGTGTACTAACCACACTTTGGAGTATTTCCAATAGACTCTTCGCAAGATGTTCTATCCAAATTTCACACGCCCGCACGCGTGGTAGGACAGAACGTCAGTTTAGTGAGTTAATGCTATGATTTTTATGTTTTCAACTTTAAATGCTTATTAAACCAAGGTTTGAGTTTATGATTTATTAAACTTCAGATTTATATGAATATGCTTTAATATATTTATGTTTTCATGGTTAACAACTCAAGTATGTGTGATATCTCCAACTTATAATAATTTATACATGTTTTCCAAGTCATGCCCTAAATGTGAACTAGTGCAAAATGACTAAGTTGATAAGAGTACCCGAAGTCTAAAGAGACTTCTTGGCTTATAAGTTCATGTTATGTGATACAGTTACAATCCGATATATGATTAGTGATTCATGTTTCACGATTTACGTCATGTGTTTCATTATTTACGTTTCATGTGTGAAAGGTTTGGTTGATGAGTTGGTAACATGTCATAGTAGTTCCGATTAGAGAATCCGTTCGGATGACATTCATCTCATACCTATTCTTAAATAGACATGGGGTACGAGTGGTGTAAGCATAAACTAGCGTATACGTCTGTATATGATTTGCCTAAGTATATTTTAGAAGGTTCTGCCATATGTCTTTGATATGTATGTTTCTCATTTTGCAGTTTATGTTTCATGATTTACAATTATGTTTCACAGTTTTTAAGTTTGCAATTATCTTTATATATTTCAGTTTATGTTACAGTTTTCACTTTATGTTTATAGTTTAGCATTCATGTCTACGACTTATAGTTATCTTTACAATTATAATTCATGATTATAATTTTCGACTCAGATTTACAATTTTAGTCCACATTTACAGTTTATGTCATATTTACAGTTTACTTCAAGTTTATGCTTTCAGTTCATGTTTTCGTTTTCAGTTCATGTTTATACTTTACAATTTTCAAGTCATGTTTACAGTTTTCAGTCAAGTTATCATGTTTACATTTTTCATTATACAGTTTTTTAGCCATAATTATAGTTTTCAGATCAAGTTTACAGTTCAAGTCACACTTATAGTTTCAGGTCATGTTTTTAGTTTTCAGTTTAACGTCACAGTTAATGTTTACAACTTATGTTTTCTCAGTTTGCAGTTTGTGTTTATAGTTTATGAGTTACAGTTTTTAGCCCATGATTTACATGTTTTCAATTCACGATTTATGTATTTCAGTTTATGCTTTACATGTTATAGTTCATGATTCAATTTTCAGTTTATGATCTATATGATTTCAATTCAAGATTTACAGCTTTCAATTCATGAATTATAGTTTATGCATCACATATTACAGCTTACAGCCTGCGATTTATAGTTCCCCATCATGTTTTATAATTCACATTCCATGCATTCCATCAATGTTTTACAACTATATTTAAAGTTATGTTTTCTATTTATCATCATGAATTCCAGTTACAATACATGTTTACAGTTTACAATTATGTTTCATGATTTATACATCATAGTATACAAGCGTACGTGAGGTGACGATCGAATCTCGATACGTAAGGCGATGTAGGGGAGACGTTTGAATCCTAATCGCTATATAAATATTTTACATATTTTTAACACCAGTAGAGTACCGTTCCCTCAGCTTCAGCTTTAGCTCGCCTAATAGTTCCTTGAAACCCTCTTAGGTTAATTCATGTTCATTTATAGTTCATGCTTATGTGATGTTAGGTCTCGCTAAGTGTGTTATATATTACAGCTCGGTTTTCCCTACTTATGTGGTGTTAGGTCCCGTTAAGCAGGTTTCATGCCCTCATATTACGATACTGGTGTTGTCATCCTAATAGTTGTAAATGGTATCCATTTATAATTTTTGTTTCTCTGGTTAACATTTCGGTTAAATTTATGTTTTTAGTTTACAATCCAATTATTGTTCGTGTTTTTAGCTTTTGGCCCATGTTTTAGTTTCCGGTTCACAGTTTATAAGTTATGAATATTTGTATTCATGTTTATAGTTTTCAGTTACAAGTCATATTTACAATTTACAAATCATGCTTACGATTTATAGTCATATTAGTAGTCTTTAGTCCATGTTTCAGTTCACATTTTATAGCTTAAAGTCATGTTTATGGTTTTCAGTTTATGTTACAAGTTTTAACTATTATTTACAGTTATAGTCATGATTTATAGTATCATGATTTTCAGTTTACACGTCAATGTTATCCGAGAAAACTCATGGTTTTCAGTTATAGTTTGTAGCCACGTGTCATGATTTTCAATTACAGCATATGATTTTTGATGTAATTATGAATGTCAGTTCAATTTATGATTTTTTTGGTTTCAGTCTATGATTTCAGTACAGATTATGAGTTGCAGATAACGCATCATGAATTATAATTTACATTTCACTTATTACCGTATATATTTCATAGTTACATGTCAAGTTATTTTATGTTCTTTCTTTATAGTGTTCATTCACTAGGTCGTATTAATGACTTATTCCCCCACCATTTAGTTTTGTGTTGTAAGATTTTAAGATTGAAGAGGATGAACATTGGAGAAGATGGATATCAGCTGTAGTTATTAGGACACAATGTCATAAGTCTATGGTTGCATATGCTTGTCATGCCAAGCTTTGGGGTCAAATCATTTTCTTGTACATAGATGTAACACCCCGTGAAATTCAAGATATTACCGGCTGGAGGCCAGACCACCTGGTCTAAGGGTAGTAAAAAAGCCCAGGCCCGGCCCGGCCCGGGGTGAAAAAAGCTCGGGCCGGGCCTTAGAGACAGAAGCCCGGCTCGAACTCGAGCCTGAGCCGGGCTCAGAGATTTAAGCCCGGGCTCAGCCCGACCCGGGCTTAAATTCAAAAAAAAAAAATATTCACAATCTCTCCCTCTCACTCTCAGCTCACACCTCACAGCCCAGGCCCTAACCTAATTCACATTTCAGTTTTCACAAATTCACAATTGACAGCTTCCACTCAAATCTCAATCTCAGGCTCTCAACCTTAGCCAGCCTCCACTCCTCATGTCCTCCAGTCTCGTCTCTCTCTCAAATCTTAATCTCAAACTCTCACTGACTGCTCACTGCTCGGCTCACCTCTCACTGGTCACTGCTTGCTTTCTCCTGCTCGGCTTGCTCTCCATTCACAATTGGGGCTATTTTTGTTTTTTATGTGATGTATATTTTGTTGTCTTGAATATGCATATAGTTTGATCAAATGAAATTACGGTACTGGTTTATGTGTTTTATAATGGATTAAGATGTATGTGATACTAGATTTTTCTTTTTGAAATTTTATTTTTTTTAAAAAAAAATTCAGGCCGAATTTGGCCCGGGCCGGGCTTTTCTTGACCCCAGGCCGAAATTTTTTTGGTCGGACTCGGGCCGGGCTTTTCAAAGCCCAGGTCCAGCCCGGTCCGTTGCCACCCTTAACCTGATCCTCATAAGCCTTACTCTAGATAAGACGTGTCTTAATTTTCTATCATGCATGATATCCAAAGATGTATGTATGTATATATATAACTCATTCAGTACAAGATGCAAAAGAAGGGCTTCGTGCCCAAAGGCATAGTCTATGTAAGCATAATCAAGTAGTCTACAATTTACTATCAAACAGAACTATATTTCCCATTATAATCAATATATCCTATAACCTAATGCCAAAACCCCTTGGGTGACTTGTAAAATAATATCCATCATCCATCGCATCATCTCTGTGAAGGGTAGAAGGCTGCATCTAGAGTATAGGAGAAACCTGCAAAATACTAACAAACTGAGGGGTGAGTGTTTTGGACTCAGTGAGTAGATACCAATTAAATAAACTCTTCACATACAATTCTTTAATCAAACCACTTGAAAATTCAAAGCACGTCCATAAATCATTTTCCATGCATGCCATAGTCGAAAACATATCAAGAGTTCAATGTCCACGTCGCGCGCAAAGACTGAGCGAGGAACGAAACAGTCTCTTATCGACAAGGTAATGGGTCGATCCATTTTTGATGGTCGAAACTATACAAGCTCCCCGACGGAAACATGATGATGAGTTACAAAAAAACATAAAAATATACAAAGAGCGCCGGGACGAAAACATATCATCAATCGAGCGTCTCGGTGGAAACATAATGTTAATTCAGAAATCATGAAAATATTTAACAAGTGCTGAGATGAAAACACGTAACAAGTGAAAATTTATTAACAATTTAAGCTCATCGAAATCAAAATTTCAAAGTCAAAACCTTTAAAAAATAATCAAGGAAAACATAGAATAAGACATCTACTCAAAGTGACAGGTTACAGAAGATTACTGAGAGGTGGGTGGTTGATCAAGCTGTCGATCTATAATAAGATAAGAATAAGTGAGATTCCTGACTTGATCATTTAAAGAAAAAAAAGTACATCACATATTGAAAGCGAACAAAGCGTGATTCTATTATTCACTACAAGTTTAATTAATTACTCTATACTAAAGGCATATAA
This sequence comes from Zanthoxylum bungeanum, assembly GCA_019454045.1. Lineage (NCBI taxonomy): Eukaryota > Viridiplantae > Streptophyta > Magnoliopsida > Sapindales > Rutaceae > Zanthoxylum > Zanthoxylum bungeanum. The sequence goes on along the minus strand of SKCR01017194.1, from coordinate 1,071 downwards.
ATCAATTCATAATATGGCCTCATCATCACCCCACATTCCAATACTATTAGTTAAATAATTATTTAAACATCATCAGTGAACATTGCCACATAGTCAATTAATTCAATATACTTTCCTTCTAAAATCAACCCAAGGCAACCATAGATATTGTTGAACAATTATGAACCATAGCATCACTATTTGTAAAAGACATGGTGTTTTTGTACAAATTAACTATGTGACAAAAGAAATTGCTCTTTTATCATTTTGTAATTGGATTACTTGAATATATAAATGATAAAAGTCCATATGATTAGTACCAGATTAATAAGATATGAGACAATATTAATCCACGAAAGGTTTAATCAGTAAACATCCCTAGTCGTAGTATTATCGAGACTGGACATCAATAATGAGGAACATGCTAGTATTACACTTGTGCGCGTTATGGAAGCTTAACGACATAGTTCTCATATATTTAAGTATTGGATACTTATGTAAGTGTGATAGGAGGTTCTGTTAGCCGTTGGACCGGGAACAGCTTCGCTCTGGATAGACCCCTCGGAATCCCATTGGTAGTATGACTATGTGTCTATGGGAATCCGAATCAGGGTAGGTGTATGTGGTCTTAACCTGAGACTTGCATCGCTAATACTTGTGACAATCAATATACTTTGGTTTTGGTCGTCCGGAGCTTTAACAGGTTCTGTGTATGCCTCTTCTGGGTATACTGAGAATCGTAGTGTATTGGATGTGATGTCAAGATGGAAGTATCACTTCAGTCATATGGAGATGATGATCACGCAGGGATACAGAACTAGTACTCTTAAATGCTGCAGCTATCGGGATAGTATGACTAGGTCATGATTATCCGATTACAGAGACTAGTTGCTAGTGATCCGATATATGCTTCGTATGGGGCAGACACAATTCCAGCCCTAGGCCTAGCATGTGACATCAGATACTGGATTGTAATACACAATACATTGTATACTATGCCAGATAAAGATTATATATTCCTCGTTGAATATTTCTGGAGAATTGGGTAGGCACGATACTTTGCTAGAAGCCAACCATTTCTTGTAAATCGGT
>SKCR01017193.1:0-35475 GCA_019454045.1 Zanthoxylum bungeanum | reverse complement strand
CACATATCTCAATTACTATTACAAGACTTTAACTTGACTCAGTTTGGAATTTTACTATATTTCTGACTTGACTGGTGGACTCAAACCCACTAGTGACAGCATCAGTATCCGTCCTCTCGAGCTCGTCCTCCTGAAATACCTACAAAACAAACACTGGGAGTGCGGGGGTTAGATCACCGTACGATCTAAGTGAATGGATAAAAACTTAAAACTGTTAAAAAAACATTTGGTTCTAAAATCGAAAACTCATAAAATAGCTTTATGAGAAAACTGGTATCTGTTTTAAAACTCTAAGCTTCTTTCTAAAAGTCTATTCTAAAACTGCTGTTTTTGGAAACTTTCTTTTCTAAAAGCTCTTTTTTTTTTTAAAACTGTATCTGAAATCTGAAAACTCTTTCTGAAATCTGTGTCTCTGACTAAAAAACTTGACGTATGAGGGCGTTACATATCGCCATCTCCCCATACGCCTAACTGTAGCCAGCAGTACAAATCCAAGACTTTGGGGCGTTACGTATCGCCGTCCCCCAAATCATGCCACTATTATCTCTGAAACTGGTAGTCTTGGGGTGTTACGTATCACCGTCCCCCAAGCCACAAACTAGAACTGGGGGTGCGGATCTATGCTACCATCCAAGCTCTGAAACTAGGATTTTGGGGCATCTGTCATCCCTAGTCCTGAACTAGGATATGGGGGCGTTACTATCGCCGTCCCCCCAGTCCTCTACATGTGCACATGTCCTCTGTATCCGTCAATTCCAACTGTCTCAAGTTACATACTGGGGTGAGTTTTTCCCTCATGCCCCGGAAAACATAAGACTCAGGTTTGAAAAATATTTCTTTTCGAAATCACTATTATCTGAAAAACAACTGTTAATAAATAATGGCTAACGTGCTATGTGCTGGAAAAGTAAGTCTCAATTCAAAATAGTTAAATAAAATCAGTTCTGAGAGAAAGGGTCCACTCATTGTCTTGGAATCTGGCTGGTACTGGATCCATTACTGAAGAGAGTTGTGATTCCTGAGAATAATCTAGGATCAGGAACTTAATTAGTATATACATATAATAAAATAAACCTTGATATCTAACTAAGCTTAATAATACAGTAATAGGTTCTACCTACGAGGCCTGTCGCAATCATATTTTGATGTAAGATATGTATATTAATTGATACGAGACCCTAAGGGTGGTCTCTAACGCGCTAGGGTGGAACTGGGGATTTAAAACAGATTTTGGAGAAATTCTGTGTCTCGCGTCTCGACGCAAACACTTGCGCGTCACGATGCGCAATGCCCAGATCCCACTCGTCATTTTCTTCTTGTGTCGCGATGCAAGGCCATTCAGCGTCGCGACGCGACCTGGGTTTCCAGGATTCTGCCCTTTTTCTTCAATTTCCATTCACTCAAAACCATACCCTAATCATTCCCATACCAAAATCAATACTCAAAACACCATATAACATCAAATACTTCATAAACCAAATCATCAATTCATCAACACCCAACTTTAATCTATTCATATAATCCATAAAAGGATTTAAACCCAAAATTTAATAACTTTCAATCCATATATTTAATCACACTGTAATCAACCTCAAACATGTTATTATCATCATCATATCACTAATATCACCGAAATCAAAAACTCAAGATTTGGGTCAAGTTTTCTTACCTCACTTTTGTTGGATCTTCATCATCCTCCATGGTTACTCCTATCTTTCTTCTTCTTCTTCTTATCCATTTGCCTTTTTCCTTCTTTCTTCTCCTTCTTCTTTCTTTTTCTTTATTCTCTTTCCCTCTCTTCCTCACGGCTTCTTCTTTCTCTTTGTTTCCAAATTTTTGTGATGAGTGAATAGTAAACACTTTATATAGTGGGGGGTTATATGATATTTGGAAATATGGAGAAAATTATAGAAAAATCTAGAAAGTTTGAGATTTCTCTATTTAACCCCGAAATCACTATTCATCCAAATTTTGACTTATGTTTTTGACCATCTTCTGGTCCGAATTTGGGAAAATATTCAATGTGGAAGTTGTAGGTCTTGATCTCAGCTTTTTCGATGATATAAAATTCATAAAAATCGGAGTTCATATGAAAAAATTACGCCCCAAATACCATGGGCTTTAAAAAATGAACACTGTACAGTCTCATCCCGGGACTTCGAGGAATTTACCGATTATCCACAAAGTCATCTTATGAGTATATATGAGTCTCAATATAACTTATTCTATGTACCTTCATCCTTTTCGAAATAGTACAGTTGTATATAGTAGTAACAACTACCTGTCGTTACAGACCCATGGTGAACATTAGCTCCGATCAGAATTTTCTCGATTCCAACACGTTCGTAGGATCGGTTAGAGTCCATGAATGGCCTTGAAATCTCGGTAAGACCTCCCAGTAAAAATCCATAAATTTCAAGTTTATAGTTAATTGTTCGGATGTATCCAGTAGCTTCGTAGCGTAGAGTATTGATATAAATCAAATTGTTTGAGTATTAGTATATTGAATATGAGCATTCATAGAATCCAAGTGAAAACAAAATGAGTTTGATCAATCCGATAGAATATGTTAGTTTCTGATAAAAGTGGATTTTTCGGATATAATGATGTGTTTCAATTTTAATGTTAGTATTAGTTATTTATTATATTATAAACATGTTTTGATAAATCCGGGTAAGTTCGAAGTGTTCGGAACCTTTCCGTAGCATTTGCGGAAACTTTTTCGGAAGATTTTCCAAAAACGTGTAAATCGAGGATTTAGGTGAACTAGCAGCTTGTAATTATTTGTAATGGTATTTTAAGATTATTGAAACTGAAAGTATTGAAACCGGACTTAATTTGGTTATTCCGAAAAGATCCGGGACTTTATCGTAGTTTAATCGAAAATACCGTAAATCACGATTCCGACGATGTTTCGCCATTGACTAGGACCTGGAGTGCTCGCGAAGCCAGGTAAGTAACCCATGCGATGAATGCTTGGATGTTGATTTATGATTATATATATATATATATTTATATGATTGAAGTGTTTAGGTTAAGACGAGAACATATAAGAGGTAGTATCGAGAAAGAAGTTCATGATTATGTACAGTTAAGTAGTCGACCTTCATAGGTAAGGATTTTCGTTATTGCTATAATATGAAGTGAGTAGTTTGATGATGATGATGTATGTAATGTATTTAATGCATGTATTGATGTGTCTTGAAGTGGAATGTTCAAGGATAATTCTATGATATGTATTTTGAAAAGATTGATGATTTTAATGACTACATATATATATTGATGCATGTAACTACATGGACTCGTAATGGTATGTATATGTATGGATGTATATAATGGTATGAACCTGTATCGATATAAACACATGTATAAAAATGATTATGGAAAGGTATAAGTATATGAACATATATTCATATATTCATATGATTTTAAGACATGAAGATTGGTAAAGGCTATGATACATGAAATCGAAGTAATATGTATATTCGTATGTCTGGAATATGTGTATGTACGTGAGTGTTGAATGAAGTTTTAAAGTGTTTATTTTGGATGTGTTTATGTATGAAAAGTTATGCGATGAGTTTGGTGTGTCGTGATATGTATGCATGAATGTAGGTTTAATTGGTTGATGATTTCATAGTATAGTAGTCGAGCTGGTTAGGAATCCGTTCAGACGGAATTCATCTCATACATATTCTAAAATAGGTAATGAGTCACGTACGAGTATTGTGTGTGTAAACCAGCCGAATTTATGTATTGTTGGACGGTGTGATCTTTGATGTATCGATTGTTATGTGTTCTTCTTTGTTGGTTGCGTGATAACAGTAAAGATGCCTGATTGTATGTGTATGTATGATGGAACTCGTGATATGTATGGATTATGTATGCTTATGTGAGATGAATGATTGATTTGAAGTCGATGTGAATATTAGAGGTTATAAAGCGTGTTTGCCAAGTTGTAATGGTATTGTAGCCATGGTATAGAGGTGGGCGACGCTGTCCGGGCTCGTGGCCCGGTCGGGAGTACGGAATAGCCCTCAAGGGACTAAACCAGAGAATAAAGAAGTCGCCACCCAGTGTGAACTAGGAAATGATTTAAGGCCGCACTCACCCCTTGCAAGGGAAGACCTCTAACCGTTGGGTTTGGAATGGTCCATTACTTATGCCAGTTGTAATGAAAAGATTTATGCAATAGTATAACCAAGTCTTATGAGACACATGCAAGATAATTTAATCAACACCCAAGTTTGCACACCCATAAAAGTAAATAAAATAAAAAAATTGAACGCATAATTCCATAAACATATCAAATAAAGAAATGCGAAAATATAAATAATAACGGTAAAAAACATCAATAATAAAGTGAGATGATTAAGTATGTAATGCAAAATAAATGACCAAAGAAGCAAACATGCATGAAATATGAGGAAGAGAAGTCGATTCACTACATGCACGTTCGTGTAGCATTCAGAAACGCTTTCGAACGGTAAACAGAATGCATGTGTTCGAGTAGCATTTGGAAACGCGTTCGAACGGTAAACAGAATGCATGCGTTCGATTAGCATTTGGAAATGCGTTCGAACGGTAAACAGAATGCATGCGTTCGTATAATGTTTGGAAATGCGTTCGAATGAAAATGAGGCAGAATGCATGCGTTTGTGTAGCGTTTGAGAACGCGTTCGAACGAGATTACCAATGTGGTATCTAAAATAACATAAACGCGTGCGCGAGCATTTTTCAAGCGGTACGTGGAGTTGTATCCCAAGTACAGACCGCACTACCATCCATTCGGATTCGGCTACGAAATTTATGTCTGGATTTCCATCTGATATACCGCGAGAGGCAACACTCAAGCATTAACACAGCATGAAAGCAAAGTGAAAAATGAAAAATGACAACCAAAAAGGCGAATAACAAGATCAACAGAAGAAGGGTGTGACCAAGAGCTTTGACCAACGTCCATATGGGATCTTGTAGACCCGGCACGGTAAAACATTGTGGTAAAGGTAGCCTTTAGGAATTTCCCTAAAATGGAGGACTTTTAATCAAACGCGATTAGCCCATGCGCACCAAATGACGACGCAAAAGTAAACAGACGGAATAACATGCAGAAAGTGAATGATAGAATAATAAAATAGATGCGACCAATGCCGACATCGATATGGGACTTCGTATGCCCGATTGAACATACTTCCTATTCAATCAAATATACTTCATCCGGCGCGGCAAAACATCATGGTAAAGGTAGCCTTTAGGCATTTCCCTCAAACGGAGGACCTTTAATCCAACATGATTAGCCCATGCGCACTAGATTAACAATGCATAAATAAATAAAGCAATAACATGCGGAAAGTAAATAACAAAAAATAAAAGAGATGCGACCTAGGCCGACATCTATATAGGACATCGCATGCCCAATTGAAGGTATTTCACATTCAATCAAGTATACTTCATTCGGCGCGGTAAAACGTCGTGGTAAAGGTAGCCTTTAGGCATCTCCCTCGAATAGAGGACCTTTAATCCAACAAGATTAACCCATGCGCACGAGATAACAATACATGGATAAACAAAGCAATAACATACGGAAAGTAAATGACGAAATGATAAAAGAGATGCGACCAAGGCCGACATCTATATGGTACCTCATAGGCCCGATTGAACGTATTTCGCATTCAATCAAGCATACTTCGTCCAATGCGGCAAAACATCACGGTAAAGGTATCCTTTAGGCATTTCCCTCGAATAGATGACCTTTAACCCACATGATTGGCCCATGCGCACTAGATAAAAATGCATGAATAAACAAAGCAATGATACGCAAAAAGTAAATAACATAATAATAAAAGAGATGGGACCAAGGCCGACATCTATATGGGACTTCGTATGCCCGACTGAAAGTATTTCACATTCAATCAAGCATACTTCGTCCGGCGCGGAAAAACATCATGGTAAAGGTAGCCTTTAGGCATTTCCCTCAAATGGAGGACCTATAATCCAACGTAGTTAGGCCATGCGCACTTGATTAACGATTCATAAATAAATAAAACAATAACATACAAAAAGTAAATAACGGAATAATAAAAGAGATGCGACCAAGGCCAACATCTATATGGGACCCCGTATTCCCGATTGAACGTATTTCATATTCAATCAAGTATACTTCGTCCGGTGCGGCAAAACATTGTGGTAAAGGTAGCCTTTAGAAATTTCCCTCAAATGGAGGACCTTTAATCCAACGTAGTTAGCCCATGCGCACTAGATTAGCAATGCATAAATAAATAAAGCAATAACATACGGAAAGTAAATAACGAAATAATAAAACATAAACGATGGATGAACATAAAATTAAATAACAAAATGAAACATGTGCTCGAAAGTTTCTCAAGCGGTATGTGGAGTTGTATCCTAAGTACAGACCGCACTACCGTCCATTCAGATTCAGCTACGGAATTTACGTATGGGTTTCCATCCGATATACCACAAGAGATAGCACGCAATCATTAACCCAACATAAATTAAACTATAAGTAAAATATAACAATGCATGCGAGTGATCGACAAGGAATAATTGAAAAGATAAATAGTAAAGGGGGACCTCAGGTCTTACCTTTTAAGTTGCTCCTCGGAAGCGCGTTACGTCGTCCCCAGAAGGGTTAATGTTCCGTAACTTTTTTTGTTTTCTGATTCGATTTTGCTGTTGTTTTGCTTGTTGTTTTCTCCATCTTCCGTCGCTGTTTTGGACTGTTTTTGCTGCTATTTTCTCCGTTGTTTTTGCTGCTCTTTAGAGGCTATTTTTGGGACTATTTTGGGGTATTTGGGGATAGTTTTGTTCACTATTTTGTTTTATTATGGGGACTATTTTAGGGTATTAAGGGCTGCTGTGTTGGCTCGGTTTGGGGTCAGTTTGCTTTATTTTTTTTGGTCAGTGGGATCGGTCAAGGGGTTATTATTTTTTGTGAAGGGTCGGTTGGTCTCTTCACGTGGAGGGCTGCATGGGTGTGTTTTTGTTTGTTCACGGCTTTATGGTTCTTTTCTTTAGCTTGTTGTGTCGGTCAGTTTGTGGCATATGTGTGTTTTGTTTGTTTGTGGAAGGGTTGTGCGTGGTCAGTGAAGAAGTTTTGACGTGAGGGAGTTTGTCTTATGGGTTTGTGGTCTGCTTTGTGCGTCGGTGTGAGGAGAGAAACGTGAAAGGTGTTTTTCTTTTTTCTTTTGGCGTTAGTTTGTGGAGTGTGTGAGGGTGTTCTTTGAGTGTGTTTTGTGAGTGCGCCTTAGGTTTGTGAGTTATGGGTTGATAAGAGATGGGAGAGAGAGAGAGATCAGGGCCGAGAGATGAGAAAGGCTTAGGGAGAGGCGTGAAAGCTATTAGGGTTTTTCTGTTGTTACTGCCGAGTCTAAGGGAAGAAGAGAGATGCGAGAGAGATTAGAGAAATGTTTAGGGTTTATTTTTTTTGGTGAATGTCGTGAGTTGTTGAGAGCGAGAGGATAGGCCTAGGGTTTGGAAAATATCATCTTTTATAATGGTGCATGTTAGGGTTTCCTTGTGTGTGCATGGCTTGAAAAGGGAACAAATCAAGCAAATATGAGGTGTATTTAATTAATTTATTTAAGGAAAGAATATTGTGTATTTTTGGTGGGGGAATATCTTTAATTTGCAAGGTGATTTATTTAGATTTTGGCATGTGTTAAATGTGTTTTGAATATTTTGGATTGGATTTAGTGGGCCTTTGGCGTGTGGCTTGGACTTTGTGGGCTTGGGCGTGTGGCTTGTGTGTGTGGGGGGGCTTGGGCGTGTGGCTTGGTGTGGGTTGCGAGGATTTTGGGCTGAGGCTAACATTTAAAATGGAGATCCATCGAGCGAACCTGAGACCAAACAAATGAATTAAATCTGAAGATGTACATATTTTAAATTTTCCCTTCCGACGTCCGTTTCCTGCAACTTCCGTAACTTATCAGGTAGTGCCTCCATACGAGGCTCATCATTGGGATTCAATGCAAAAATGCAGTGTCTATAGTCGCCCCCACTTTGATGGGACTTGTGCAGTGTGTGACAATGACAATCCTATTAAAGTCATGCATGCATTTTTACTTACCTAGCTCGCCAGCTGTTGCTTAACTTACTTGTTATTCTGAGATGCTTCAAACTGAGTTGATGGTGGTGAGGTGCTTCGACCCCTGTTTCATTCCCGAACCATTACTTTGTGAGAGGTGGTCCATTCCCGAACCGTTATTGTATGAGGTGGTCCATTCCCAAACCGTTACTGTGAGGTGGTCCATTCCCGAACCGTTACTGTGAGGTGGTCTATTCCCGAACCGTTACTGTGAGAGGTGTCCATTCCCGAACCATTACTGTGAGGTGGTCCATTCCCGAACCGTTACTGTATGAGGTAGTCCATTCCCAAACTGTTACTTTATGAGAGGTGGTCCATTCTCGAACCGTTACTGTATAAGGTGGTCCATTTATGAACCGTTATTGTGAGGTGGTCCATTCTCGAACCGTTACTGTGAGGTGGTCCATTCCCGAACCGTTACTGTGAGATGGTACATTCCCGAACCGTTACTGTGAGAGGTGGTCCATTCCCGAACCGTTATTGTGAGGTGGTCCATTCCCAAACTGTTACTGTATGAGGTGGTCCATTCCCGAACTGTTACTTCATGAGAGGTGGTCCATTCCTGAACCGTTACTGTGAGGTGGTCCATTCCTGAATCGTTACTGTATGAGGTGGTCCATTCCTGAACCATTACTGGATGAAAAGGGGTAGACTGGTCACCCCCAGACTCGATTTATCTTTCTGTTCTTCGCTGCTTGCACTAGGTCAAGGTAGATCACGTGATGTGACGTTCCATACCAGCATACTTTCCTGCCTTTTACGAAATAGTCCCAATAGTTATATATATTATTGCCCTCAAATGATGCCCAGTGTCGAAACCAGAAAACCTTCAAAGTACTCGATGCAACTCAAATCCGAGCTTTTGAATAAATTATCTGAACCAGACTCAAAGTGTGTGTGTGCCCAGGTTCTTTTACAGCTTGATCCTTAGGTAAGCCAACTCAATGATTTTGTTTCAAAGAATGGGATCGATGGGTCAAACCAACCTAGATGTCTCGATTATGCTCCGTAATTGCTTTTCTATGCTCAATGTGGTATGGTTTTCCTTTTCTTTGCTTTCGTCTCTTTTTTTTAACACACCTACCCTTTAAGGTAGTATTTCTCCTCATGGTGGTCCTAATACTCGCCCATGGGTAGCTTCACGCTTATCGATTATAGGTGGTTTATATTTTTTTTCTTTAGAGACTTTTCTTTTGTTTTAAACCATACCACACATCGTAACTCAGGCAAGTCAGGATAGATATCTAAGAAAACGGTACTTCATCGATCCGCAATCTCTTCAACTAGTCACCTTGCCGACTACTCAGGCTTTCACTGCTAAGGTCCTATAGTTAAGTGGTAGCGAGTCTAAACTAGATCAACTACTTTAAGTATCATAAAAGTGCATCAAGAACTTATCGTTTCTAAGGTTTAACCCTAAAGAAAACGATTTCATCATCGGACTTATGCCTAACCATTAAGGACTTTTTTTTTTCAACTCCACTGGAATTCTTCCTTTCAACTGTTGATAGTGTGGGCCTCGACCCTGGGATTCATTCCCAAAAACTACTGGTAATATGGGCCTCAATTCTGGGACTCATTCTTGAAACTGCTGATAATGTGTTGCTGCCCCTGGCTTGCTTGTATTTTCCGTTTTTCCTTCTTTTCTTCGAAACCTGCGAACACAAAATAAAAATATTGCAAGTATGTGACGTGTATGCATGCATGGATGTGTTTTCTATTCCGCCGGGTTAGGCTTTCCGCCAGTTCTCCCGGTGATCGTTTGGTTTTCTCTTCCTCGGGCAAAATATTGCTTCAACCTGTCCACGTTGATAGGCTCGGTGAACTCGTTCCCTTCTAAATCTGACAGTCTCATTGCCCCGTTCCCCATCACTTTCTTGACTATATATGGCCCTTCTCAGTTGGGTCTGAACTTTCCCCTTGGGTCCATCATCGACGGCTTCGACTGCTTGAGTACTAGATCACCTTCTCTGATATTCGAAAGACGCACCTTTTTGTTGAATGCTCGAGCCAACCTCTTATGATATACATGCATATGGTGTAAGGACTTCATTCTCTTCTCATCTAGTAATGCTAACTGTTCGAATCTCTGCGAGGCCCACTCATGTTCAGGTAGTTATGCCTCTGCTAGTACCCGCATTGACTGTATCTCAATTTCCATTGGTAATACTGCTTCCATTTCGTAGACCAAAGAATATGGCGTGGCTCCCGTTGCCGTTCTCACAGAATTTCTATACCCCCACAGGGCGTACGGCAGTTGTCCGCCCAATCTTTTTAACTTTCCGTCATCTTGGCTAGTATCTTCTTTATCGTCTTATTGGCTGCCTTGTTGGTTTCTAAGGCATTCCCAAGATCATATTTAAGCATAAAAACATGTGAATACATAAAGAACTATGGCGGAATCATACTTACAATGAACGGCTTATGGATGCGTCAAATTTAAAAATTTCTTCTCCAAGTTTCGGCCAAGCACCAAGTTGGGGAATGAGATCCAAGCTCCAAGCTCCAAGCTTTATCCTTTGATACCAAGCTATTGGGATGGTTTCCCTATCACCTTGGATGATTCCTTTGAGTGCTAGCTCTAGAAATTTTTGCCACAAAAATTTCTATCTTCTCCTTGCAACTCTCGGCATTGAGAGAAAATGAGAGGGAAAGTGTAATTTTTTGATGAAAACGGTGAGAGAGAGAGATGGAGTGAGTTGTGTTGACTTGGGTTTTGATTTCAAAAATCTAATAATCATATACCAAACATTTGGTATTAGTCAATCAAGCCATCATGTTTAGGAAGTGTGTAAGGCAAGTCATCATCATTCTCACCAAAACCCATCACCAAAAGTAACTAAAGTGACAAGTGATGTGACAAGTGATGTGACATGTGGGCCCCACTTGATTCAAAATCCGAGTGGGCCTGCGACACATCCCGAGCTCGGGTTCGCTAATTTCAAATTTAATTAAATAATTATGCCTGGCAAAATTACTATTCACGTCACTAGTGAATTAATTCTAAATTAATTCGTTTGCCCGAATTAAAATCCAATTTTAATTCCGCCTCGAAATATAATTTCGTATAATATATCGAATATAGTATTTTATCGATTATTTCCAAATTAATCATTCTCTCTATTCAAATAGTATTTTATCCCAGATAAAATCTCTTCGCAATTAATCTTAGATTAATTATGCTCGAATCATACGTCATCAGTGAATCTTCGGGAAGCGACCCAAGAGATCCCTTAATATGTTGGTAGTAAATCCGGTCGTCGGACTATCCGAACACGTACGTACCTCGTACTATATTTTTACCGATTTACGAGACATGGTTGGCTTCTAGCAAAACACCGTGTCTACCCAATCTCCAGAAATATTCTTAATGGAATATATAATCTATACCAGGCGTAGTATACGTAGTATTTCATATTGCGATTAAGTATCGGATGTCACATGCAAGGCCTGAGGCTGGAATAGTATCTGCCCCGTACGAAGCATATATCGGATTACAAGCAACTAGTCTCTTTAATCGGATAATCATGACCATGTCATATTATCCCGATGGTTGCAACCAATTTAGAGTACCAGTTCTGTATCCATGCGTGATCATCATCTCCATATGACTGAAGTGATACTTCCATCTTGACATCACAACCAATACACTATGATTCTCAATAAACCCAAAAGAGGCGTACACAGAACCTGTTAAAGTCATTGACGACCAAAACCAAAGCATATTAATTGTCGCAAGTACTAGCGATGCAAGTCTCAGGTTAATACCAAATACACCTACCCTGATGCGGACTCCCATAGACACATAGTCATACTACCAATGGGATTCTGCGGGGTCTATCCAGAGCGAAGCTGTTTCCGTACCATCGTAAACACAACCTCCTATCATACTTGCATAAGTATCCAATACTTAAATATATGAGAACTATGTCGTTACGCTTCCATAACACGCACAAGTGCAATACTAGTCTATTCCGCATTATCGATGTCCAGTCTCGATAATACTATGATTAGGGATATTATTTATGATTAAACCTTCATGGATTGGTACTGTCTCATATCTTATAATCTGGAACTAATCATATGGACTTTTATCATTTATATATTTAAGTAATCAAATTACAAAATGATAAAATGCAATTTCCATTGCTACATAATTAATTTGTACAAAAACCACAATGTATTTTACAAATAGTGACACTATTGGTCATAATTGTCTAACAATCTCCCACTTGGCCTATAGTCAGTCACTCAAGCATCTAATACTTTAACTATGTACATGTCGCTCAAACTTTTGCTGAGGAATAACTTTCGTCAGCGGATCTGCAATGTTGTCCTCTGATGCGACCTTCTCGATCTTCACATCGCCACGATGTATGATCTCACGAATCAGATGGAAACGTCGAAGAACATGCTTGGATCGTTGATGAGACCGCGATTCCTTAGCCTGCGCTATAACCCCGTTATTGTCATAATACAATGGAACAGGCTCAGCTGCTAACAGAACTAATCCTAATCCAATTAATAATTTATGGATCCAAACTACCTCTTTTGCTGCTTCAGCTGCAGCAATATACTCCGCTTCTGTTGTTGAATCGGCAACAATCACTTGCTTGGAAAATTTCCAGCTTACTGCTCCGTTATTCAAACAAAATATGTACCCGGATTGCGACTTGCAGTCATCTTTATCAGTTTGGAAACTTGCTTCGGTAAACCCAGTTACCTCAAGTTCTCAATTTCCATAGATTAAGAAAGCATCCATAGTTCGTCTAAGATACTTTATGATATTCTTAACCGCCATCCATTGACTATCACCTAGATCGGCCTGATAGCGACTACACATGCTCAAAGCATACGAGACATCAGGTCGCGTACATATCATGGCATACATGGTCGATCTGACTGTCGAGGTGAACAGTATCTGACTCATGTGGTCTCTCTCATCTTGAGTTTTAGGACACATGTCCTTAGATAGAGTGACGCCATGTGACAATGGCAACAATCCCCTCCTGGACCGATCCATGTTGAATCTCTTCAACACTTTGTCAATGTACGTGCTCTAGGAGAGTCCAAGCAGCTTTCTAGATCTATCCCGGTAGATCTTTATTCCTAGAATAAAGGCTACTTCTCTCAGATCCTTCATGGAGAATTTTAATGAAAGCCAAGCTTTCACCGATGTTAACATGGGAATGTCATTGCCAATAAGCAATACATCGTCAATGTAAAGGACAATGAATGTCAGTGCGCTCCCACTAACCTTCTTATATACACAAGGATCATCCTCGTTTTGAACGAAATCATATTCTTTTATGATCTCATCAAAACGTTGGTTCCAAGAACGTGATGTTTGCTTCAATCCATAAATGGATCGATTTAACTTACAAACCTTGTTTGCAAGTCTTGGTACGACAAAACCGTCAGGCTGTTGCATATAAACATCCTCCAAAAGGTTTCCGTAAAGGAAAGCGGTTTTGACGTCCATCTGCCATATCTCGTAATCGAAATATGCAGCAATAGCAAGCATTATCCGAATGGATTTAATCATGGCAACGGGTGAAAAAGTTTCATCGTAATCGACACCATGTCGTTGACGATACCTTCTCACTACAAGCCTAGCTTTGTACGTTTGTATATTGCCATCCATATCGGTCTTCTTCTTGAAGACCCATTTGTAACCAATAGGCTTTACGCCTTCTGGTGCATCAACCAGTGTCCAAACTTGGTTGGTGTACATGGAATCCATTTCGGAATTCATGGAATCTTGCCATAAACCGGAGTCGATACCTTGTATCGCTTCCTCATACGTAGCCGCTCATCTTCCTCATAAGATTAATATCCACATGAGTGAGATCAGAAACCCATACCTCTCACGTTATTTTCCGACTCTCTCCGACCTACGCGGTCCTTGTGTATTCGAAAATTGTGGTACAGTCTCATCACTGATGAACTGTTCATGTTCCGTTAAGGATTCTGTGCCATGAATAATATCACTTCGATTTTCATCGAGTTCTACTTTCCTCCCACTTATCACTGTATTTAGGAATTCCTTCTCAAGGAAAACCGCATGTAGAGCAACATATATTTTGTTCTCTTGTGGGTGATAGAAGTAATATCCTTTGGTTTCCCTATGATATCCTACAAATAGGCATTTATCCGATTTGGGTTCAAGTTTGGTACCTTCTAAACGTTTGACGTATGCCCAGCAACCTCAAATCTTCAGGAATGAGAAACCCGGTTTCTTTCCTGTCCATATTTCATACGAAGTCTGTTGAACAGACTTTGACGGAACCTTATTCAAAATAATATTGCACTGTTCAATGTATATCCCCAGAAGGAAATATGTAGCTCTGTGCGACTCATCATAGACCTTACCATGTCTAACAAAGTTCGATTTCTCCGTTCGGACACACCGTTTAATTGCGGTGTTCCTGGAGGAGTCCACTGTGAAAGAATACCATATTCTTTCAAGTAATCAAGAAACTCATTGCTCAAGTATTCACCACCACGATCCGACTGTAATGTCTTAATACTTTTATCGGTCTGTTTTTCTACTTCGTGTCGAAACTCTTTGAATTTCTCAAAAGTTTCCGACTTGTGTCTCATAAGATACACATAACCATAACGCGATGCATCATCCGTAAAGGTTACGAAGTATTCATATCCACCTCTAGCCTGGCTAGACATGGGCCCACAAACGTCACTATCAACAAGGGCTAACAGTTCGGTGGCACGTACACCTTTTTCGCTAAAAGGTGATTTAGGCATCTTGCCTAATAAACAAGATTCGCAGACTTCATATGAATTTGGATCAAATCCGTCCAAGTACACACTCTTCGAAAGTGTGGATATACGTGTCTTGTTTATGTGTCCCAGACGACAATGCCACATGTAAGTTTCATCTTTGTTACTTACTTTAAGCCTTTTGGTTGTTACATTATATGTTTGAGATTGAGTCATATTCAAAATATATAGACCATTATTTACATTAGCAATGCAAATTTCCATATTATTTTCATACATAAAACACCCAGTGTTTCTAAATATAAAAGTATACACACATTGGGCTAACATAGATACAGAAATAATATTCCTAGTCAAACTAGGTAAATAATAACAGTCTGTAAGTTTAAGTACATGGCCCGAGGGCAGTTCCAAAATAAAAGTTCCAACGGCCAAAACGGCGACATATGTCTCATTTCCAACGCGGAGGTCAATCTCTGCTGAGGTCAGTCTCCTGCTAATCTGCAGATCCTACACATCAGTACATATATGAGTTCCACAACCAGAATAAAAAATCCAATTTTTAAAACTAGTAGTAGACATATTTATTTCTATAACAAACATACCTGAAGACGGTGCCTTGGCCGCTTTGATTTCCTTCATGTGTGACTTGTACTCGCGGAAGTCACGCTTCCAGTGACTCCGCTTGCCTCACTGAAGGAAAACATCTTGGGATTTGTCCTTAGGTTTCCCAGAACCGTTTGACGATTTGGCCTTGCCCTTCTTCTTATGCTTCTTCTTCTTGACATCTCCAGTCGCCTTGGGCCAAGCCCTCGGAGTCTGAGATGTTGAAGCAAAGTACGCCTCACGCTTCTTGCCCTTAAGGAGCTCCTTTTCTGCTCACGCAAAATGGACATCAACTCTCCAAGAGTTGGTCTTGGTTCAACATGTTGTAGTTAATGATGAACCCACTCCAAGTGTCGGGGAGAGATTGTAGGATCAAATCTACTGAAGTCTCAGCCTCGAAGACTATGCCCATCTGTCTGAGCTGCTCAATGTCAGCAATCATCTGTGTCACATGGTACTCAACAGACGTACCCTCTGACATTCGAGCGCGGAAGAGCTTCTTCTGCAACTCATATATTTGCGATCTAAGGTTAAATCGGTGAAGATCATGCAACTTCGCCATCATCTCATAGGGATCCAACTCCTTATTTTGACGACAGAATTATGGAGTCATAGCGGCAAGCATTACCGATTGAGCAGTCGCATTGTCATCGCTATGAGTCTTCCAAAGCTCTAGCTCAAGCAACTGACCAGGTCGGGGCTTAGGCCCAAGAGGTCACTCTATAGTGTAGAGTATCTTCTCGGATCCCAGAACAATTCTAAGATTCATATCCCAGTCCTGAAAGTTTCTGCCATTAAAGACGTTGTCGCCCATGACAATATCCCTAATGCTTAACTTTTCTGTCATCTTAACCGCAATAGTCCAACTATTCGATTAACGATGTATGGGTACAGTCTAACTGTTACAAGAAAAATAATAATAAATTAGTCCAACTAATAAAATAATTGACAAAATAATTTTGAAAGCGCGTAAAGCTAAGTATTTGAACGAAATTGCAAATTCAATACTAGCCTCCCACTATTTTTCGGCGAGCCTCTACCCTCTGTTGAGTACTCGGGAAACCTAGTTTCCTATAGTAGGCTAGGATCCCGTTAAATAACACACAACCTTGACTTTGGCCAACAAGCTGTATGATATTTAACTAGTAGATCTCTAAGATCAATTGGATCTCATCCAATTCCTAGATCCGGTAGGTGGACCTCCAAGTCTGAAACATATATACAATATATATGCCAATATATCCAATATATTTTCCTAACCTTTTTCCTCTCTGAATCAACTAAGCCTTGGCTTTGGCACACTAGCTTAATGATTCTAGTTAAGCGGAACTCATTGACTTTGGAAAGCTTCGTAATCAATGTCGATGGACAAGAAGTGATCTTGATTCAAACACATCCGCGATGGACAAAGGTCTTGACTTTGGCCAACAAACCAGTGCCAATCTTGGATCTTGAGTAAAATCACTCAATGGAAGGAAAAAGTTTAATATTTATTGAGGGTTTTTTCGCGTAAAATTGGCAACCAATTTATTATCTTTGATAGGTCTCATCATACACACCTTAAGCATGCATTCTAAAAGCATAATAAGGCGCGAAAATAAATTAATAATGATATGCGGATGGATATCTCACAGATTGTTCCTAGAACAAATCACTCATTCCTCTCTCCGGCTAGCACTATTCTTACTTCTACCCAATTACATAATACAATGAAAGAAACCTCATTAACATTTAGGGGAATTAGGTGAGAAGAGAATTACAAAGAATCAAGAGAGATAAGGTTGGACACGCACGGGTCCAATTTAATAAATTCTAAATTTACAACAATTTCCAAAATTGCCCTTTCCCTTCTAATATCCATCTGATATACATTATTCATTCAACACATCCATGTATTCACATAAAGCATGTTATTCAATCAATCTAATCTAATAAATTAATCTTGAATAAAGTGATCATCCAATGTTCAAACAACGTTTGATTTTGTGCGAGTCCAACTCGTTTGAGAATAAGTACTCAAAGTACGAATTCTTGAATTATATCGAACTACAATTTAAATCTAATTAATTTATTCATATTCAATACTAATTCTATATTTAATTCCAAATTAAATAACTACACTTTTTATGCGCCTTTACGACTTAGATTCCAAATCTAATCTAAATGGGTCTCAAAGCCCAATTAACATCCAATGTTGTTTAATTAAAGTCCAATGGGCTTTCATTAATTAATTTCTTAAGGCATGGACTTTGGTCATATGGGTCAAACCCAAATACCAAAGCCCAATTAAGGAATCACCCTATTTGCCAAGAAACCAATTTAGGCCCATAAGGCCCAATTAAACATAAAAGGCCCATTTGTCATATTTGGACTTAATGGAATGATTTAGG
Source organism: Zanthoxylum bungeanum (assembly GCA_019454045.1). Lineage (NCBI taxonomy): Eukaryota > Viridiplantae > Streptophyta > Magnoliopsida > Sapindales > Rutaceae > Zanthoxylum > Zanthoxylum bungeanum. The sequence goes on along the minus strand of SKCR01017193.1, from coordinate 17,631 downwards.
CCCAATTTAGATCCAATCCATTTGACCTAAACCAACTTGGCCCAACCAAGCCCATTAGGCCCAAATACAACATTATAAGCCCAATTATAAATTAAGCCCAACTAATTAAATTTTAAAATTCAAAATTTCATAATTTAATTAATTAAAGTGTATTACATCAAATAATTATCTAAATTAACATTTCCAAAATATCAATTTAATCAATTAATCATGCTTTAATTTGTTCAACACATGTCCAACATTATTGAAACAAAAATCATCTCATTTCATGCTTTATAGCTCACGGTATTTTAGGGTTTTATAAATCCGATTTCGATTTTAATCCAATTAAATCATAAATCAATTTATCCCATCGTTTTCAACTCATCCAATGATCAAAAGAACAAAAAATACCATGACTATTTAGGGCATATAACATTTGGCCAAGCCAACATTTTGGGCAAAAATTAATCCAATTAATTTTTCATAAAATTGATCATAAATAACTCCAAGTTATCCATATACAAGCATGCTCAAACAAACAATTTGGTTAAATCATGCTCAAATCCAATTTACCCAAATTTTACCCTAATCTTTTTCATGCTCAAATTAGGCTCCATGATACCATGTTGGGTTCTAAGGCATTCCCAAGATCATATTTAAGCATAAAAACATGTGAATCATAAAGAAGTATGGCGGAATCATACTTACAATGAACGGCTTATGGATGCGTCAAATTTAAAAATTTCTCTCTCTCAAGTTTCGGCCAAGCACCAAGTTGGGGAATGAGATCCAAGCTCCAAGCTTTGTCCTTTGATTCCAAGCTATTGGGATGGTTTCCCTATCACCTTGGATGATTCATTTGAGTGCTAGCTCTTGAAATTTTTGCCACAAATATTTCTATATTCTCCTTGCAACTCTCGGCATTGAGAGAAAATGATAGGGAGAGTGTAATTTTTTGATGAAAACCGTGAGAGAGAGAGAGAGATGGAGTGAGTTGTGTTGACTTGGTTTTTGATTTCAAAAATCTAATAATCATATACCAAACATTTGGTATTAGTCAATCAAGCCATCATGTTTAGGAAGTGTGTAAGGCAAGTCATCATCATTCTCACCAAAACCCATCACCAAAAGTAACTAAAGTGACAAGTGATGTGACATGTGGGCCCCACTTGATTCAAAATCCGAGTGGGCTCGCGACATATCCTGGGCTCGGGTTCGCTAATTCCGAATTAACGAGTTTTTCGTTGCGACGTAATTAAATCAAATTTAATAAAATAAAATTTCGTATAATATATCGAATATATTATTTTATCGATTAATTCCAAATTAATCATTCTCTCTCTTCAAATAGTATTTTATCCTAGATAAAATCTCTCCGCAATTAATTATAGATTAATTATGCTTGAATCATACGACATCGGTGAATCTTCGGGAAGCGACCCAATAGATCCTTGGATATGTTGGCAGTAAATCCGATCGTCGGACTATCCGAACACGTACATACCTCGTACTACGTTTTTACCGATTTACGAGACATAGTTGGCTTCTAGCAAAGCACCGTGCCTACCCAATTCTCCAGAAATATTCTTAATGGAATATATAATCTATATCAGGCGTAGTATACGTAGTATTGCGTATTTCGATCCAGTATCGGATGTCACATGCAAGGCCTGGGGCTGGAATAGTGTCTGCCCCGAACGAAGCATATACCGGATTATAAGCAAATAGTCTCTTTAATTGGATAATCATGACCATGTCATATTATCCCGATGGTTGCAACCAATTTAGAGTACCAGTTCTGTATCCCTGCGTGATCATCATCTCCATATGACTGAAGTGATATATCCATCTTGACATCACACCCAATACACTACGATTCTCAATAAACCTAGAAGAGGCGTACACAGAACCTGTTAAAGTCCTGGACGACCAAAACCAAAGCATATTGATTGTCGCAAGTACTAGCGATGCAAGTCTCAGGTTAAGACCAAACACACCTACCCTGATGCGGACTCCCATAGACACATAGTCATACTACCAATGGGATTCCGCGGGGTCTATCCAGAGCGAAGCTATTTCCGTACCATCAGTAAAAACAACCTCTTATCACACTTACATAAGTATCCAATACTTAAATATATGAGAACTATCTCATTACGCTTCCATAACACGCACAAGTACAATACTAGTTTATTCCGCATTATCGATGTCCAGTCTCGATAATATTACAACTAGGGATATTTAATGATTAAACCTTTATGGATTGATACTGTCTCATATCTTATAATCCGGAACTAATCATATGGACTTTTATCATTTATATATTTAAGTAATCAAATTACAAAATGATAAAATGCAATTTCCATTGCTGCATAATTAATTTGTACAAAAACCACGATGTCTTTTACAAATAGTGGCGCTATGGGTCATAATTGTCTAACATGCCTCGACTGCCCCATTTGCTTGTGGTATGTAAGGTGAGGAATTGTGATGTCCTATCCCGTACCTCTGTAGCATCGCCTTCATTTCTCCTTGAAACTGTACTCTGTTGTCTGTTACCACGTGATGTGGCATTCCGTATCGACATATGATGTTTCGGGCTATGAATTTCGCCATATGTTTTGCTGTAACGTTACGAAACAACTCGACTTCCACCCATTTCGAAAAGTAGTCTACTGCCACTACTATGAAACGATGCCCATTTGACGTGTGCGGTCGAATTTCTCTGATCATGTCAATTCCCCATGCTGAGAAAGGCCACGGCTCCGATATCCCGTGCAACTCCGTGTACGGAAAATGGTTAAAGTTACCGTGTGCTTGACAATCGTGACAATGCTTCACCAGCTTCACGCAGTCAGCTTCCATGGTCAACCAGTAGAAACCTTGTCTCACAATCTTGCGGGACAAGTTCAATCTGTTCATGTGCAGTCCACATACTACGGCGTGTACTTCTTCCATCGCTTTTCTGAGCCTCTTCCTTTCTTAAGCACTTCAGTTGATGCCATTGGCTTGTCTCTTGTAAAGTTCTCCCTTCAAACTCACATACTGGGAGGCCAACTTCTGAATAGCTATCCTGTCTTTCCTACCGGCTTCTTCCGAGAATTCTCCGCGTTCCAGGTATTGCTGAATATCGTAGTACCAAGGTTTTCCATCGTCGACTTCTACTTCTAAGATCTTTTCTATCTCATAACTGTGCCTGCTTGCTGTCATCAACACTAGAGGTCTCATCACCAATTTCTCCAATTTCTCCAGGTTCTCCCAAGTCGCGGCTAGGGTGGCCAACGCGTCTGCCATCTGGTTCTCTTCTCGTGGAAATTGCTGGAATTTACAGTTAGGGATAGCCTGTGCCAGCTTCTTAAGGTGAAATAGGTAGGGTCTCAACCGTTCTTCCTTCAATTCCCATTCTCCTTGCATCTGTCGGACTACCAACATCGAGTCTCCATAAACCTCCATGTCCTTAGCTCCTAAGGTTATTAGTGCTGTCAATCCAAAAGTGCTTGCTTTATATTCGGCCATGTTATTGGTTAATCCGAACGTCAGCCTCTTGGCCATAGGCAAGGTTTCTCCTTCGGGGGTTACTATCATGATTCCTATTCCGGCTCCTTTGTAATTCACTGCTCCATCAAAATACATCTTCCATCATTGGACCATTATAGCCTGAATTTCCTCGTCTGGGAATTGAAACTTGTATTGGTCTCCTTCTATGGGTTGTAATGCCAGGAACTCCGCTTCGGCTCGCCCATTGATTACTTTAGAGGTGAGATATTCAATATCAAACTCCGTCAGCAATACCAACCATCTACCTAACTTCCTTACTAGCGAAGTTACCGAATACAGATACTTTAAGGGATTCTCCTTTGCTACCACTTGGATCTTGTAGGATTGGAAGTAATGACGTAACTTTTTGGAAGCCCACACTACCGCCAAACAGATATTTTCTACTTCTTGATAGCGGGCTTCATACGGAAGCATCTTTTTACTGAGGTAGTAGACTGCATGTTCCACCCCCTGTCTCTCATCTGCTTGTACCATCATCGCCCCCAGCGCTTCGGGTTTAATGGCTAATACAACACCCCAAGGTTTGCCCTGACCTTGGAGGTTTCAATACATGAGGTTTAACAAGGTATTCTTTGATCTTGTCAAAGGCTTCTTGGCATTGCCCCATTCCACTTCACTGGCTGGTCTTTCCTCAACAGTTTGAAGATGGGCTCGTATACTAACGTCAGCTTGGCGATGAATCGACCGATGTACTGGATTTTCCCGAGGAAGGCTCTAACTTCTTTCTCCGTCTTTGGCACGGGCATCTCGGTAATCACTTTGATCTTCTCAGGGTCCACTTCTGTTCCTCCCATTCCTACCGTATGTCCTAGCAGCTTTCCCGACGTTACCTCGAACACACACTTCTTGGGATTTCGTCGCAGGTTGTATTTGTCGACTCTTTGAAGGAACTTTTCTAGCGCTTCTATGTCTGTTTCTCGTCTCCGACTTCTGTCATCCACGTATACCTCGATCTCCTTATGCATCAAATCATGGAATAACGTAGTGGCCATCCATTGATAATTGGCTCCTACATTTTTTATCCTAAACAGCATCACTTTGTAACAATATGTGCCCCACTCAGTGACAAAGGCAGTCTTATGCTTGTCTTCTTCAGCCATGAGAACTTGATTATATCCTGAGAACCCATCCGCGAATGAATACATGGCAGATAAAGTCACGCTATCAACTAGTACGTCAATATAGGGTAAAGGAAAATCATCTTTGGGGTAAGATTTGTTAAGGTCTCTATAATCTACGCACATTCTGACCTTCCCTCTTTCTTTCTTCGGCACTGGCACGATGTTTATTAACCACTTGGGGTACTTCACTACTTCTAGAAATCCCACTTCACTACTTCACCTTTTCGGCCCACTCAGGTCTCATCCTTCAGAGCTTCTGCTTTACCGATCTCATGTTCAGATAAGTCGGTATTGCGTGTTGGGCGATACTTCTATCTACTCCTGGCATGTCCTCGTAGGACCAAGCGAATACATTAGCATATTTGATTAACATTCCCTCTAATTCCTTCCGCTCTTCAGAGGTAACCTCACTCGCAATTAGAGTTTCATTGGGGCTTTCAGGCCTACCAAGGTTAAATACGTTTGTTTTGGTTGAGTTAATGTCAAATATGCTCATATCACGTGTTACGACGCAAGTTAGGAGGAAGAGACTCAGGCAAGTAAGCGAAATGAATGTCTTTATTAATAGTGAATACGTGATTACAATTAAACAAATCAGGGAAATAAACATCTTCGTCATTCGTAGCCTCATCTTCTTCGGTCTCCTTGCTTTCCTCGAGCGTCAGACTCTCTAATTGCATCAGCTCCTCTCCCCACTTGTCTTCCTCCTTTGCAACTTCTTCTGCCCACGGTTCCTTGCCCATCACGTCTTGGAAGATCTCAAATCCTAGTACCATGATCCCGTTGACTTCCACTGGTTCAGGCTCTCCTTGATACCCCGTATCTTTCACGAAGTATTCCGTCAACTTTAACCATTTTCTTCGTAGTCTTCGGCTTATCTTCGTCAGATTTATATCTCATCCTCTCTAAGTGCTCTGCCCTTGAAGTCTGGCAGTGCTCCTCCAACACTCGAACCTGTGCCCGGCTTGAACTTCATCTTCTCCATGATCCTGGCCATCTTAGGATCCACCCACTCCTCAAAGTTTGACGCCACCTGGAACCTTGTGAAAGGCTGTATCTCTCCAAGCGGACACAACATTGTCTACCTCAGCTCTGATAGTGATGATCTCTCCACCGTACATAAACTTAATGACCTGGTGCAAAGTGGAGGGCACACCCCAAGCTTGTGAAACCATGGCCTCCCTAATAACAAAGCGAAAGTGGTCGAGATATCAAGCACCGAGAACTCTACCTCATCCTCTATTGGGCCTACTTTGACTACCGCAGTAAAAGTACCTTCTACTCCCCGCTTACTATCATCATACGCCTTGATAGTCATGTTGGAGGGACTCAAATCTGTTGCTTTCATACCCAACCTCAACAGAATCTTCAAATGGCACACATTGATAGATGAGCCATCATCCACCATCACACAAGATGTCCTCTTTCCCTTCACTTCCGCTCTTATGAACAGTGGCCTATTGTGATCTCTTCCCTCCAACGGGAGTTCCTCCTCAGAGAATGTTATCACATGCATAGCTTACTTTTGTACCGACCCTACGAACATTGTGGGGTTGGCATTCTTCTGGTACCATTATCTTACTCAAAGCCTCTAACATGGCGCGCCTGTGCTCATGAGATGCACACAATAACTCCTAAATGCTCACCTGTGCCCGCGTCTTCTTCAACTGACGCAACACTATATATCCCTCAGTATTATCCAAGTTTTCTGCCATTTCAGTGCTTTCTGCCAACACTTCCTTGCCTTTCTCTGCTGCATCACTGTAAAAACGCCCACTACGTGTCATCCCATTCACCTCCTCCTCATCACTACTTGAGAAGTTCTCCCAGAAATTCTTCCCCTGCTCTGTTTCCTCATCACTACTGCTATCCCATATCCCCAGGCAAAAGGCTTGGCGGTCAAGGGTTTGGAGGACAAGGCTTTCGGGTAGGCCGGAGTTAATCATGTACGTGGGTGGTGGAACAGAGTGATAGTTGGATAGGGGGTTTCTCTGTGTGTTGGGTTGTTCTTTTTATGGGTCGGGTATTTTGTGGGAGTCGATGAGGTCTTGGATTTCATGCCTTAGGCGGGTGCAGTTGTCGATGTCATGGCCTTTTTGCTGGTGGTAATGGCAATATAGGTTCATATTGAGGTATGGTGGTGGAGGGTTGGGAAGTGGTCTAGCTTCTAAGGGTTTTGGAGTCCCTGTCTCTTTCAACTTCTTAAGCACCTTAGACAAAGGCTTACCAAGGTTAGAAAATCACATGTTTCTGATGGCGGTAATTTCAGCGGAAACGGGCTTGGTTCCCGAAGGTCCCCCAATGGTCCTCCTATTCAGGCCATAAAATTTCCTATTCTCAGCTTTTTCTTCCTCAATATCCATAAAAGTCTCCCTCAACTGTCGAAAATCACTAATCATAGAGGTCATCCTCCTCAGCTTGACATAAATATAGGGCTTAGTGCCATTGATGATCATCTTGATCTGGTCCTTCTCTGAGGGCCAAGTTTGTATCTTCAGAAGCTGGCTCCTCCAGCAATCTACATAATCCTTGAAGCTCTCCTCCAGCTTCTGGTTGGTATTCTCCAAGTCACGAAGCGACAAGTCGATCTCCAGATCCGTGACATACTGATTCCCAATGCCCTCCAATCATCCTTGACCTTTCTCTCCAGGCCGTGATACCACACCACGGGTGCCCCCTCAAGTGACGTCCCGAACATCTTCTAAACCAGACGCTTCGACAGACCCACCGAACTCATCACAAAAATATATTTTCGAAGATGGACCCTCGGATCCCCATTCCCGTTGAACTTGGCTATGTCGGGCATCTTGAAATGAGAAGGCAGCTGCTTCTCGAAAGTCATCACCTCGTAGTCTAGTAAATCCTCATGCTTACCCCTCATCTTATGGGTAACTGACTCTACCTGATCCCTGAGTTTCTATAATTCTACCTGAGACCCGGCTACCCTTCCCGCGACATACTCAACCATGTCATCATCAAAAATAGGGATCTCATCACTCATCATGTTCGGAGGCTCTTCACGCCTGATATTCTCAAGTTTTCCTGCCCCTTCTGCACGGGGCATTACCATATTGGCCACAACGGTGGTCAAAGCTTGCAACTGCTCGGTAATCTTAGTGAGGTTAGTCTCCAACTGATCCATGCGAGAACCCTCGTTATCTGACTCACTCATGTTCGCTAACTATTTTTTGACGAGACTTCCTTCTTCTCTAACCCAATGGGTATCTATGGCGACTTTAAAACTACGAGTTAGCATGGTACATGTATACGTGTGATGCATGAGATATGTAAGATGCATGAGGTGATCAAACAAAATATATCCTTCCAACCTTATTTCTCCCACACTCGGGGTAAGCCTATTTTTTGTTCTAGATAAAGCTTATTCTATGCACTGATACAAGGTACACAAAATCGCTATCTCCTATGATACGGGGTGAACCTTGGTCACCTCGGTCCCTTTCCATAGGTAAAAGACAAAGGCCGCCCATTTACAACATTGGCTAAGCCAATTATGGGATCGTGCCATTGTCTAGAAACGACGAATTGGGCTCTCGACTACTGTGGTCATGGGGATGAACTTGGAAGCATCCAAAAGTGTGCAAATATGCCGTAACAAGGCGTATCATTCCTGGATGAAAGCCAGTATGGATATCAGACTCATGCTTCTAGCATATTTGGATTATGATTGGATTTTCTAAGCCCATCAAGGTTTTCATACAAGTTGGCTGATAAGTGCATGAAAATGTACTTTGAAACATCGCTTATTCGGGTTTATTGTTCATTATTTAGTTATATATTTCATATTTCATTATATATTTTTATCATTATATTAATTTAGAAAATATTCATTATTTAAGTTAATTTAATGATTTTTAATATTTGTAGGAATTGGAAGGGAAAATCAGTTAAAACAATTTAAAAGGCCTGCAACGTATATCCAAAAGTGACGTGAGAAGCAATTTGACAAAGAGAGAAAGCTCACGTGTAAAATAAGAAAGAGAGAGAATATTTGCTTTTGACCAAATCAAAGGAAGTTACGTGGGCCCAATTACAAGTTGCATTAGGTTAAATTGCTTTGTTTATAAAAAGCAAGCTGCGCATACTACAATCAGGAGGCTGGTGGCGTGAAGCAGCGCTCTATGCGCATAAAAAACAAGAAATCAGAGCTGTGCAAATTCCCGGGATCAGAAACAATGATTCATCCGATGATTCCCCATCCTATCTCTGTTATTTCTTCATCCAGTATGCGGAACTAATCCCCTAGGTAAAGTTAGGGATGAACTCTTGTGTTAGATTTTTATTATTTATGTTTTTGATTCCTACGAACCTTTTATCGTTTAATAAAATTAATGTTTATTGTTTTCTATTATTTTTCGATTTATTAATTCAGAAATTATATTTTGTCAAATCCCATATAGATCCAGTCATGCTTCTTCTATGTGTGGTTTGCGAATTTAATTGTGACTGGTAAAATTGTTTTATGTGTTGGTCTTCTGCTGCAGTATTGCCTGAGGGTATATTGTCGACGTTAGATAGCTCATAACGATGACTTTTGTGTACTGTTAACATAGAGAAAATAATCATTAATTACCTTAGAATTTGAATATGTGTAGAATTGAATACATTCCGGTTGTTGGTTTGAGATGTGAAACCCTCAACTGAGTAATAATAGGAATTAATAACTGAATATAAGAATTTGATGCAATAGGGATTCCCGACGCTTTGCTGCTTTTCTCTGCCATTATCCATCATTATCTTTTATTATCTTATTTATCTTTATTTTAATTACCAATCTTATCGTTTTATTTATTAAGTTACCGTTAACGTTTTTGTTTGAGTAAATTAGTTCATGTAACCATCTCTCTGAGGAATCGACACCCCAGCTATACTGCGATAACAGCAAGTCATATTTGGGCATAATCAAAATTGGCGTCGTTGCCGGGGAGACGGTTTACAATTTAAAGGAGCAGGTTTGCTTATTCAACAACGAAGCGGTAACTTCGTTCCATTTTTTTTTATTTTAGTTACTATTTGCTTATTTAGTTTATTTAATTTTTATTTAGATTTTTTATTTTTAATTATATACTTTTTTTTCCTGTTTCCCGTATTATTTGAGCTTCAATTACATGTCTAGACGTAGGGATATATTTGGTAGATTTGTTAGGGCTGAAGAAGAAAGCTCAGACTCTGAGAACATATTTGAAAATCCCGTCTCCACATCATCCTCGTCTAGCGCACATAATATGAGTGAATACGAGAGACCACCCAGGAGGACTCTTGAAGAGTACCTCCACCCAACTCGCACAGCTACATCTTCGTGCATCATGTTTCCTCCTAATGCACCACACATAGACTTTAGGCCTGGAATGATACAGTATCTTCCAACTTTTCACGGTTTAGAGAGCGAGAATCCTTACGTGCATATTAGGGAGTTTGAAGAGGTAGTAGCAACCTTTCATGATCGGTTTGGAACCACTGACACAATTAGACTTAAGTTTTTCCCTTTTACCCTTAAGGATAGAGCTAAGAGCTGGTTGTATTCTTTAAGACCTAGGTCAATAGGAACATGGGGCGAGATGACACATGTGTTCTTTAATAAATATTTCCCACACCATAAGACCAATGCATTGAAAAGACAAATCTCCACATTTTCCCAGAGAGACAGCGAGACCCTTTATCAAACATGGGAGCGGTATAAGGAGTTGTTAGCTAGTTGTCCCCACCATGGATATGAGAGTTGGCGTTTAGTAAGTTACTTTTATGATGGACTAACCCCTAGGGAACGCCAATTCGTTGAGACAATGTGCAATGGTAATTTCATTCGAAAGGACTCTGCTGAGGCATTCGAGTATTTAGATGACCTAGCTAAGAAATCTCATACCTGGACTGGACCCAATGCCGTAGATAACACGGATAGGACACACACCTCTTCTAGCAGAAGCTTACAACACTTTAGGGAAGAGGATAGCCTTAAGACACAAGTTGAGCTGTTAACTAGACAGATAGGAGCCTTAATAGCCAAAGACAGCAAGACAATGCATTCAGTAGCCCAGCTAGAATCCTAAGAGTGTCCCGTGTACAGTGAGATGATGGGTACAAATGAGGAAAACTACAATACTTTAGGGATGTACCAGAAGCCTTATACACCATATCCAGATACCTATAATCCTAGTTGGCAGAACCATCCCAATGTTAGTTGGAGGCAGGAGTCTTATCAGCCTACCCAGACACCACAACCTAGGAGTTACAACCCCCCACAGTATCACACACCTGCCATTTCTAGGAATTCTTTAGAGGATACTATGCAAGCATTCATGGAAGCCCAGAATAAAACCAATCAAAGGATTGAGTCATTGATAGCTCATGTAGCTGAAGACCAAAACGAAATTAGGAGTCAAATCTCTAAATTGAATAATGTCCTGATTGTACAAGAACAAGGAAAATTATCATCTCAGACTCAACCAAACCCACAAGGGCAACCCATAGCACAGGCTGATCATGAAGTATCCAGTATAAGAGGTGTTGATGTCATAATCACTAGGAGCGGTAAAGATGTAGGAATGCATAATACCTCCAACATTATAGATGACCCCAATGATAGTAGTGCATATACCCCTCAGGAAGAACAAGTGCCATCGTTTCAAATTAGAGTACCTTTCCCACAAGCACTTAGGCCCACAATGAGAGTTCCAGTTCTAAATGTTGAAAAACAATCACATGGTGAGTGTGAGTATCATTACTCATACATGCTAGAAGTAGCTCTACCGGAAATAGTGTCTCTACAACCTGAATCAAATCCTTCTGAACTGAAACTGATCCCTAAGAACCAAAAAATGAGGAAAATGAGAGTTAATGCTCAACTAAAAATGATACCTGTGAGATTAAAAAGAACATTGAGCGAAACTTTCCTTATGAGCAGTACCAAATTTCAATCCTCGGACCTTGGAGAATCAATTGATAAACTGCCACAGCTAGACAAACATTCTCTCTCGTGCCTTCATCAGTACGCTAGATGGAAACCACCATGACAACTTGAGTGTTTTCGTCCGGCTGAAGAAGTTAAACTTAGCGCTAGCGGGGAGGCAACCCTTGCATCTGCATTTATTTCACTTTATTTATTTTATTTACTTTAATTTTATATTATTGTGTGCTAACTGCATGTTTATTTTTCTGTTTCCATGAGTGTTTATGCAGGAGTTAGCACAACCTACACAGCCACAAAACCAAAGTCTCGCCCGCAGGAACCTGATCAACTCCGCACCTGGTAGTGTTGTTCCTTAATCATTTTCTTTATATTTATCTTACATTGAGGACAATGCAAGTTTTAAGTGTGGGGGTGTATGCATGCGGATGATAATACCTGTCATAAATACATTTTATTATTTTCAAAAAAAAAAAATTTTGTTTTGTTTGTTTTTAGTCCTTGATAGTTAAACATAGTTCCGATGATGATATTGTTTGTGTTAGGATGAAATCTTAGAAACGATAAGTCCTTTAATGTACTTTTATCTGATGACTTGAGTAGTTTATCTATGTTAGACTCGTAAGCACTTAATTATGGGTTTTTAGCAGTGAAAGCCTGAGTAGTAACAAAGTGACTAGTTGAAGAAATTGTATGTCAATAAATGACCGTTTGCTTAGATATCTATCCTGATTTGCTTGTGTTATGACGTAAGGTATGGTTGCAAATAAAAGAAAAAGTCTCTGAAGAAAGAAAATGAACCACCTATAACCGATAAGCGTGAAGCTACCCATTGGCGAGTATTAGGACCACCATGAGGAGAAATGCTACCTTAAAGGGTAGGTGTGTTGAAAGAAAAATTCAAAAGAAAAAGCAACAAAAGACGAGAAAGAAAAGAAAAAAAATCATACCATATTGAGCACACATAAAAAGCAACTACAGAGATTAATTGAGATATCTAGGTTGGTTAGACCCATCGACCCCGATTTTTAAACGAAATCATTGAGTTGGCTTACTTAGGAATAAAGCTGTGAACGAACCTTAGAGCACACACACTTTGAGTCTAGCTTAGATGATTTATTCAAAGATTTAGATTTGAGTTACGTTGAGTACTTTGAAGGTTCTTTGGTTTCATTACTATGCATTCTCTGAGGACAAAAATTATGTGAAACTATTGGGACTATTTAATTTTTATTTTTGCATGATTGTATGTTTTGAATGACGTTTGTGGGTATCGTCGCTGTAAGCCCTCACGAGACTATAACTCGTCCACTAGGGACACCTAGGGGTTTAATGGCTTGTTGCATACGCTAAATGCAATCGTGATCCCTACGAAAGTGGCTTAGATAGTTTATTTATTTATTTAGTTTTTATTTTGTTTTGCACTTGAATTGCTAGGGACTAGCAATAAGCTGGTTGGGGGTTGTGATAAGTGCATGAAAATGTACTTTGAAACATCGCTTATTCGGATTTATTGTTCAGTATTTAGTTATATATTTCATATTTTATTATATATTTTTATCATTATATTAATTTAGAAAATATTTATTATTTAAGTTAATTTAATGATTTTTAATATTTGTAGGAATTGGAAGGGAAAATCAGTTAAAACAATTTAAAAGGCCTGCAACGTATATCCAAAAGTGACGTGAGAAGCAATTTGACAAAGAGAGAAAGCTCACGTGTAAAATAAGAAAGAGAGAGAATATTTGCTTTTGACCAAATCAAAGGAAGTTACGTGGGCCCAATTACAAGTTGCATTAGGTTTAAATTGCTTTGTTTATAAAAAGCAAGCTGCGCATACTACAATCAGGAGGCTGGTGGCGTGAAGCAGCGCTCTATGCGCATAAAAAACAAGAAATCAGAGCTGTGCAAATTCCCGGGATCAGAAACAATGATTCATCCGATGATTCCCCATCCTATCTCTGTTATTTCTTCATCCAGCATGCGGAACTAATCCCCTAGGTAAAGTTAGGGATGAACTCTTGTGTTAGATTTTTATTATTTATGTTTTTGATTCCTACGAACCTTTTATCATTTAATAAAATTAATGTTTATTGTTTTCTATTATTTTTCGATTTATTAATCCAGAAATTATATTTTGTCAAATCTCATATAGATCCAGTCATGCTTCTTCTATGTGTGGTTTGCGAATTTAATTGTGACTGGTAAAGTTGTTTTATGTGTTGGTCTTCTGCTGCAGTATTGCCTGAGGGTATATTGTCGACGTTAGATAGCTCGTAACGATGACTTTTGTGTACTGTTAACATAGAGAAAATAATCATTAATTACCTTAGAATTTGAATATTTGTAGAATTGAATACATTCCGATTGTTGGTTTGGGATGTGAAACCCTCAACTGAGTAATAATAGGAATTAATAACTGAATATAGGAATTTGATGCAATAGGGATTCCCGACGCTTTGCTGCTTTTCTCTGCCATTATCCATCATTATCTTTTATTATCTTATTTATCTTTATTTTAATTACCAATGTTATCGTTTTATTTATTAAGTTACCGTTAACTTTTTTGTTTGAGTAAATTAGTTCATGTAACCATCTCTCTGAGGAATCGACACCCCAGCTATACTGCGATAACCGCAAGTCATATTTGGGCGTAATCATTGGCCCATTATCATTTCAAAGCATTCAATCATATTATTGCGAGGTGCAAACTTGTCCCAATTGAAAAAGGCCCAACAGGTTTACACTTTTGCGATAACGTGGCTAAACAACTCCAAATAATAGGGGGCCCAAACACAAAGTGGCCCATTGGCATTTCGGAAGCTTTTGGCCCAATCGTCATAAGACATAAACTCGTCCCAGTTTAAATGGCCCAACAAGTTCGTATCTTATGACGAGAAGTCCAACTGAATCCAAATGATGATGGTCCCAAACACAAGCATAAAAGGGTGGCTTCTATAGGTCATACAACTATGGTTCACATGCAGGTTTATAGGAGTATAGATAAAGGCTCTCGTCGGTGAAGAGTTGCCCACAACTAGGTCTCCCAACTCAAGGGTTCGAGCGACCAAGTGAGCGCACCTTTTTTATACCCTAAGGTACGTGCCAACGAGTGATGATACCATATAACGATTCGCCGCTTCGAACGAAAACGACTTCATGATACATGATGCCATCAAGGTTAGAAAAGTATGCAAAATATATGAGACAAGGTTAACTAAAGCAAAAATCACAAATATTATAAGACATTATTTCGGGGCTGATTCTCTATCCCCAGTGGAGTCGACAGACTGTAGCCATGGTACAGAGGTGGGCGACGCTGTCCGGGCTCGTGGCCCCGTCAGGAGTACAGAATAGCCCGCGAGGGACTAAACCGGAGAATAAAGGAGTCGCCACCCAATGTGAACTGGGAAATGATTTAAGGCTACACTCACCCCTCGCAAGGGAAAACCTTAAACCATTGGGTTTGGAATGGTCCCTTACTTATGCCAGTTGTAGTGAAAGGATTTATGCAATAGTATAACCAAGTTTATGAGACACGTGCAAGATAATTTAATCAACACCCAAGTTTGCACACATATAAAAGTAAATAAAATAAAAAAAATGAACGCATAATTCCATAAACATATCAAATAAAGAAATGCGAAAATATAAATAATAACGGTAAAAAGCATCAATAATAAAGTGAGATGATTAAATATGTAATGCAAAAGAAATGACCAAAAAGCAAACATGCATGAAATATGAGGAAGAGAAGTCGATTCACTGCATGCACGTTCGTGTAGCGTTCGGAAATGCTTTCGAAAGGTAAACAAAATGCATGTGTTCGAGTAGCGTTTGGAAACGCGTTCGAACAGTAAACAAAATGTATACGTTCGAGTAGCGTTTATAAACACGTTCGAATGGTAAACAAAATGCATGCGTTCATATAGCATTCGAAAATGCGTTCGAACAAAAATGAGGCAGAATGCATCTGTTTGTGTAGCGTTTGAGTACGCGTTCGAACGAGATTACCAAAGTGGTATCTAAAATGACATAAATGAGGAAGAGAAGTCGATTCATTGCATGCATGTTCATGTAGCGTTCGGAAATGCGTTCAAACGGTAAACAAAATGCATGCGTTCGAGGAGCGTTTGGAAACACGTTCGAACGATAAACATAATATATGCATTAGAGTAACGTTTGGAAACGCATTCGAATGGTAAACAGAATGCATGCATTCATATAGCGTTCAGAAATGTGTTCGAACAAAAATGAGGTAGAATGCATGCATTCGTGTAGTGTTTGAGAACACGTTCGAACGAGATTACCAAAGTGGTTTCTAAAATGACATAAACGCGTGCGTGAGCATTTTTCAAGCGGTACGTTGAGTTGTATCTCAAGTACAGACTGCACTACCGTCCATTCATATTCAGTTATAGAATTTATATCTAGGTTTCCATCCGATATACCGCGAGAGGCAACACTCAAGCATTAACACAGCATGAATGCGAAGTGAAAAATGAAAAATGACAACCAAAAAGGTGAATAACAAGATCAACAGATGAAGGGTGTGACCAAGAGCTTTGGCCAACGTCCATATGGGATCTTGTATACTCGGCGCGGTAAAACATTGTGGTAAAGGTAGCCTTTAGGCATTTCCCTCAAATTGAGGACCTTTAATCCAACGCGATTAGCCCATGTGCACCAAATGACGACGTAAAAGTAAACAGACGGAATAACATACAGAAAGTGAATGACATAATAATAAAAGAGATACGACCAAGGCCGACATCAATATAGGACTTCGTATGCTGGATTGAAAGTACTTCTCATTCAATCAAGTATACTTCGGTCTGCACGGCAAAATATCGTGGTAAAGGTAGTATTTAGGCATTTCCCTCAAACGGAGGATCTTTAATCCAACATGATTAGCCCATGCGCACTAGATTAACAATGCATAAATAAATAAAGCAATAACATGCGAAAAGTAAATAACGAAAAATAAAAGAGATTCGACCTAGGCTGACATCTATATGGGACCTCGCATGCCCGATTTAATATATTTCACATTCAATCAAGTATACTTCGTCCGGCGCGGCAAAACGTCGTGGTAAAGGTAGCATTTAGGCATCTCCCTCGAATAGAGGACCTTTAATCCAACAATATTAACCCATGTGCACGAGATAACAATACATGGATAAACAAAGCAATAACATATGGAAAGTAAATGACGGAATGATAAAAGAGATGCGACCAAGGCCGACATCTATATAGGACCTCATACGCCCGATTGAACGTATTTCGCATTCAATCAAGCATATTTCATCTAGCACGGTAAAACATCGCGGTAAAGGTAGCCTTTAGGCATTTCCCTCGAATAGAGGACCTTTAACCCACATGATTAGCCCATGCGCACTAGATAACAAGGCATGAATAAACAAAACAATGATACGCAAAAAGTAAATAACATAATAATAAAAGAGATGCGACCAAGGCCGACATCTATATTGGACTTCGTATGCCCGACTAAACGTATTTAACATTCAATAAAGCATACTTCGTCCGGCGCGGCAAAAAATCATGGTAAATGTAGCCTTTAGGCATTTCCCTCAAATGGAGGACCTTTAATCCAACGTAGTTAGCCCATGCGCACTAGATTAACGATACATAAATAAATAAAACAATAACATGTGGAAAGTAAATAACGGAATAATAAAATAGATGCGACCAAGGCCAACATCTATATCGGACCTCATATGCTCGATTGAACATATTTCATATTCAATCAAGTATACTTTGTCCGGCGTGGCAAAACATTGAGGTAAAGGTAGCCTTTAGGAATTTCCCTCAAATGAATGACCTTTAATCCAACGTAGTTAGCTCATGCGCACTAGATTAGCAATGCATAAATAAATAAAGCAATAACATGCGAAAAGTAAATAACGAAATAATAAAACATAAACGATGGATAAACACAAAATTAAATAACAAAATGAAACATGTGCTCGAAAGTTTCTGAAGCGGTACGTGAAGTTGTATCCCAAGTACAGACCGCACTATCGT